>OVAN01010368.1:0-15842 GCA_900406275.1 Anastatica hierochuntica | reverse complement strand
AGACTTCTCTAGGATTCTCCGGAACGTTCTAGAAAAATCTATACTTATCTAAAAAACTCTAGAATTTTCTAGAACCTCTCCAATTAAGGAGGGATCCCAACACTTTCATGACAATTGATCAAGTTTGTTATAATCATGTTTAATGATAAAAGGGACTTGTTAGTACAAAGTTCTATTCTTGTCATAAATTTAAAATATTAATTTAATAAAAAGGTCAAATATGATTAGGTCTTTTAGATTGCTAAAATATTTAAAACGTTTGGTGAAATAAAAAAATTAAAAGTTTTCTCCCCGTTGCAAACGAACCACATATCACGACAAGGGAAGGATCTGTTTTGGAAGAATTTCTATTTTATTATGCAAAATAAACCAATATTCAAAGAAAATAGTATTATATTAGATGTGATTCAATTGGTTAACATATTTTCAAAAGAGATTACTATATTCAAGGTTGATGTGGTTTAAAAATAAAATAATGTGACATGTTTTCTGTAAAACTTGCCACATTGTTATTATTTTTTTGTTTTTTTTCGCCTATGTTTTCGCCTATCATCATATTTTCAGGATATTAAGCATCTCATAACAGGTCTTTATCGATTCCATTTCAAGTTTATTAAAAGGGAGGGCAATGTAAGTGCTGACAAGACTCGCAAAAGAAACAAGGCAGTCAAACAGTGGCTATAAGATTATCTGGTTTTAAAATCTGAATATGTTTTAATTGAATTGCTATAAAGCTGTATTTGTTTACAGTGGAGATGATCTTTTAGATCTCTCTTGGCTTTAAATCTCGTATGAATGCTTTTAGATATAAATGAAATTTGCAGACAAAAAATAAAGACACACATACTTAGACCTTGTTTGGCCGATCTTGGGATAAAATTAAAGGTAATACATTAAACCAATGCAAAAGATAGTGATAGTATATATCAGATATGATTTATGTAATAATCCGACTCTTTAAGGCCCAAATTGAACCCAAAACCTACCCGATATGAACCCGCGAACCAAACCCGTCCACCGACCCACCCTAATTCTCCCTTAAACCATATTCTAGTCGAAACCTAGAGCAAATCGAAGAGGAAGAAAGAAAGAAAGAAGGGTCGAAGAAGAGACGCCGAGAGAAAGAGAGAGGAGAGGAAGAAGGAAAACGGCGGAAGAGGAGAGAGAGGAAGAGAGAAATAGAGATGGTGATGATGGTGACGATCGGGGAAGGTGGAGAGGGAGCGAGGCGTGGCACTTGCGTGGAGAGGAAGAAAGCCAATGGAGCCGAGATCGCGAGAGAGGAAGTGAGCAAAGCTCTCGCGGTCAGGATCGTGGTTCCGGGGAGTGGAGTCGACAGGGAGGAAGCAACAAGAATAATCGGTGGAGAAGAAGAGGCGGAGAAGCGAGAGGGAGCCGAGGAGGTGGAAGTGTCGGGGATCGCAGGAGTTGGAGGGAACCAAGAAGAGAAGGAGGAGCTGGCTGTCACGAGAGGAGAAGCGACCGGAGAAGGAGCGGAGGTGGAGGAGGGAAACGAAGCGACGACGGAGGAGGCGCGGGGAAGTCAAAACGATGCGGAGGTGACGGAGGAGGCGTATCCCGAGAGGAAGGAGAGGGAAGCAGAGATGATCGGAGATCGAGACGGCAAAACGGAGACGCCGGAAGCGAAGTTAAAGGTTGGTGGAGTGGTGGACGGCGTCTGAGAAGAGGAATGGGTGGAGTTGGTGGTGGAAACCCTCGACGGAGGAGATAATTTGCGGAGCAAGTCAGAGGGCGAGAGGAAGCTAGGGTTTTCGGTTGTTTGAGGAAGAAGGAAGTCGCGTAGCCAATGACAGAAAGTGATTGGGAGGCTTCCGAGATGGAGACCCTGATCAGAGAAGTATCTAGAGGTGGGATAAGGGTCGGTGGTGACGGTAACTTAAGCGTCAACAAAGAAGAAGAAGATAGATCAGAAGGGAAAAAGGAAACCGGAAACAGAGATTCCGGAAAACAGTACAGAGGCGAGGCAGTAGTAGAAGGAGAAGAAATGATGTGATCAAGTAAGAAAATGGTGGAGATGGACACATGGCGGGATATTTTTCCCAAGGCGGAGGTAGGAATGATACACGGCGGAGTAGCCACTGGAGTAGCTGGAACCTCCCGTGCTGGAAAAGAAATTCTGGTAGAGGCGGTTGAAGTCGAGAACCAGAGGAAGCATGGGGGTTGCAGAAACAGAGTGTCAATTCTGCGAGACCGGACCAGGAGGGTTCCGGGACATTCCTGCGAGAGTTGTATCCCTCGGTAAGAAATTACCATTTTCCCTTAGTTTCCTTTTGGAAAGTTTCCAGGAATACAAAGTTTCTATTTTAGGAAAGTTTCTTCTTTGGGCAGGTTTCCTTTTTGGGAAAATTTCCATTTATAGCAGGTTTGCATAAATGGAAAGTTTCCGTTTTTAGCCGGTTCTGGAAAGTCTAACCGGATTCCTACTGCAGGGTTCCTCATCTGGAGAGGGGTCTTCATGGGGTAAACAAGATAAGGGAGGTCCATCAGGAGAGAGAGCTGAAGGTGGATCTTAATGGGGCAAACAAGACAGAGGGGAAAAGGAGGGTGAGGTCATAATAGCTGAGATGGAGGTCAGATACTCGGGAGGCATATCGACCATTAGGCCAAGGTGAGGAGGTTCTCGGTTTCGTCGCATTCGATATTTGTTTAACTTGTTTGTTAGTCTAGGGTTAATACGGTCAGTGTCGAGCTATAAGTCTCGGCACAAATAAAAAACTATGTATTATGTACTGATAATGACATAAGTCTTATACACCTAAGCGCGGTTGTTTTTTGGGTCGCTAAGTCGAGCCTAGGTTAGAACCTGCATGAGAATGTAAGTCCTTAATAATAACTATGTTTAATTCAACATTGGTTGAGAATTACGAAAGATGATAGTAGGTATAGATTAATCCGGAATATGCACTCTTTGATGGATAGTCGCCTATCCAATTTACGGGTTGATGCACCCGCCCTGGGGCTTAGGACCCTGAGAGAATCGAGAGGTGAGGAGTAGGATCTTTGCGTCGGGGCAGGCGGAAGTAATCCGGAGAGGCGGGGTACTAAACTGACTGAGCCTTTCTGGGCAGGATGTGATGCTTAACGAGGCAAGATGCCTTCGGGTAGCCCCGTGGTGGTCCTTCGGTGATCGTGGATGGTCGGATCCCTGGCAAAGGTCCTCGGAAGGCCGATACCGGGAGTCAAGTTAGGGCGAGGACAGTGGACGGGCGGTTGTCGCGCAACTGGCTTAGGTGATTGTGCCGAGTTGGCCAGCCCAACGGATGGTTGAACCAGATTGGGTAACGGGGTCATACTGGGAGGGATCCAGAATGTGTGTTTATAATATGCACTAGGACCCAAAAGAATTGCAAAGGATTTTAAAGAAGAGCCTTAGTAAGTTAAGGTGTTTCCCAAAAAGAGTTTTCAACTTGTTATATATTTCTTGTCAAGCACAATACGTGTATTTCTGTGGGGGGTTTAGGATTAGGTCTGGACTTTCGGGGTTAAGCGGGTATCGAGTGAGGCGGAGTCGGGTTCGTCCTCACTAGGTAACTTGTTTGAAAATTCATTCATCCCTCTCTTTTTTTCCTCTTTTTCTTTTGGTGTTTCTACAGGTTTCAGTTAGAAGTGAAAAAGTAATGACTGGTTGGTAAAAATTGATCCGATTTTTGCGATACCATTTAGGATAATCTCGATTCCCTCGGGTCGGAGTCGTTACAATTTAATTAGGTTAGTTATGATGTTTGGTGTGATGAATTAACACAACACATTGTTAACATATCACGATTCTTGTTTTGGTTTAGTATAAAAGAAATTACGGTCAAATTTTTCTTTAGTCCGTAAAAATTCTCATATAGCCTCTATGAAGTTAAATTCTTGTATATGTAATGTAATTGTGGAGAGAAGCGAAAAAACGGATGAACTCGATAAACAATAAGAACACACAACAATTTAACGAGGTTCAGCCTTGTGCTTACGTCCTCAAACTCGGTCACACCGAGACACACTTTATTAGAAATCGTATCAAGAAGCTTACAACTCTCTTGATTGGTTTTACACAACCCTAAGATTTTCTCCTAGATTGTCACATGCGGTTTCTAACTGACCCAAGATAGAGAGGATACAACGATGTTTCTATGCTATCTCTCTCCTCACCAAAACAGAGCATCACAAACTCTCTCAAAGAAAAATTTTCTCTCAGCTTTATGTATCACTTTCGGCTAACCCTAAAAGCATCCCCTTTCACCCTTTATATTTAGGTTTTAGAAATCTTTTAACTTAACCAACATATCTCTGGAAGCACCCAATTTTCGCATTTTCCTTTTATTTCACATTTTTTCTTTTCTCAGTTTTTGCCACATCAACAACTCTAGATGGTGAAACAACAGTAACTTGTTCCAACAACTCCTGCAACTCCTGTAACTACCACTTTTCTTCTTCAGCAACTTGTGAATTGCATCTCACGATCTAGCTCCCTTTCAATCTTCCCCTTTTGATTGAATTTGTCAACTCAAGCTTCCTTCAACAACTCACGCTTGCTTCAACAAGCTCCCCTTCAATTCTTTGCCTTCTTCTTCTCTTTACTTTGAAACGTCAATCTGAAAACTTCAAACCGCCATAACCTTTCATTCTCCCCCTGCTTGAGTGGCATAATTCATTCAAAAACACAACTTATACATTAGCAATGTTGATAGCAGCATCGCATACTCAGATTTTATCATTGACACACCATCTCGATTCTTTAGGGTTCTTATCATGTTCATATCACCAAAATCACTCAAATTTTGATATGAGTCACTCTTCTTGAGACCCAAAATTCTCTACACAAACTGAATAACATGCTTCAATGCTTCCAAGTGAGTAATATTAGACGTGACCTGAGGTAGCTCTCATTCATCCTTCGTCGACATTAACGTGCTACTCATCATAGATCTGGCAGACTCGCTGGAACACACATTAACCTGTTCCAACAATGTGTACATGTGAATTATGCACATCAAAAGGTTTGATTTCCAGTTTCTTATCATATAGATCCACAAGATCATTGTTTTCTTTCTCCATACTCTATGATATGTTAGATCAAGCTTTCGATTATCATTCATACATTTGGAGCATCCATGATCTTCATAACATGATTAACTCTCAATTGTGCTCATTGAAGCTACAACCTCTTCATCATACAAATCTGTTTTTTTTTCACAAAAACTCGAGAGTTATCACCAAAATAAGAATAATACCTCTGTTGACTCATCAACCTCTTCACTGTTGGTTTAAACCTGTAGCAATACTTCTTGATATGACCAATTTTTCCACAGTAGTAGCATGCACGAGTCTCTTTTTCTGCACTTTGACTTTCTGAAACTCTGTTAGAGTAGATCCTGAGTTGTTCCAACGACTACAATCAACAGATTTGGTTTTGATCATAGACATGTCTCCTTGATAGCCAAGACCATGATTGATCTTTCTGCTTGTTCTCATAGTCACGACTTTTTTCAGGTCTTTTATGTCATAGTTGCGCACAAGAGTCTTTTTTTAGTCTCAACAAATTCTTGTTCACGCATCTTTCTTTTCTCTTTCTCCAAGCTAAGTTCTTTCTTTAATAACATCTTTTCTTTTACTAGTTGCAGATTTTGTTGACTGACTTTCACGCCATCTTACAAAATCTTCTGCGTATTCTGAATTTGGTGAGATGTGCTGGCATGAACAAACTCACTCTTCTTCAAGTTTTGTTCTCCATTGTAACCTAGTCCATAGTTCTAGTGTCCAACTCTTCCAACGGATAAGATCTTTTCTAGCTCTTTAGTCCCATTGTTCAACATTTGAATCTGTTCTCTTGTATCTGCCAATTCTCGTTCTAACATCCGACTTTTCTCTTCTTCTTTACATAGAGGTTCTTTTAGCTTCTCTTCAAGACTTGCAAGGATGGCTTCTCTTCAACTAACTTCAGTTTCTCTGCACAAAGCAACTTCCAGTTATCAAACAGATTTAGAAATTCCACTTGCATATCAAAGTCCTCGTCATCGTTGTTATCACTTTTTGATGAATCTTCTTCTGTTTAACACCTTTATCTATTCCAACAACTTTCTCTGTTTCAGCAACAAACTCCTTTGTTTCAGCATCAGATTCATTTGTTTCAATAGCAGATTCATCTGTTCCAACAACAAGTTCTTCATCAATAATCGCTGCAAATGCAACATATCCACCATTCTCATTTGATTTATCCTCATCAAAATTTGTATCGCTCTCATTTCCATGATTATATGACTCTTCTTTTCTTGAAATCCCATGGATACATTCAGATTTTGAGTGCCTAAAACCTTTGCACTTTCCACATCTCATATCTTTTTCTTAGCATTTGGACAATCAACTTTGTAATGTCCAAACCCTTGACATTTATGACACTGAATCTCCTTTCCCTTGTATTACTTGCACAATCACGATCAGCATCATAAGGTTTAGAGATCGACCTCTCATTAGCTTTATCAAGCCTTCTCAATGATCGATTCACACTCTTTGTGATAATCTCTATCTGATTTTTTAGTTTCTCAATTTCTTTACGTTCTTCAGAGATAAACGTTATATCTTTCGAGCTGCCTTTTTTAAATCCATGTATCTCCATCTCGTAAGATTGCAAGTGACCTATGACGTCATTGAATTCCATTGTGTCATTGTCTAGTTCCATTGCCATGGAGGTCTTCTTCGACTCAAATCTCTGTGGAAGACATCTAAGAAGTTTCTTACCCAACTTTTTGTCTTTATATGTCTTTCCCATAGTTTTTGCTTCAGTTGTGATCGGGTCATAATCTCAAACACTCTTGATGATGAAAAATGATCTCTCATACTCTTACTTAATCTACCATACTCCTTACTCTCACTAAGTTTGTGTAAATCCTATTTTGCCCTTCATATTTTAATAAAAACAATTAATAAAATGAAAAAATCCAACCAATGAAATCACTATAAAATCATCTTTCTCTCTCTTCTTCGACAATGACCCAGCCACCACCATTGAAGAGCAAGACTTCAAATTTTAAATCCTTCTAAATTCGAAAATCTTGCATCCAATCCTCCACCATTGAAGTCTAAGCTTGTAAATCAAGGTTAGTTCGTATTCTATTAGGTACGTAGAAGTTAATTGAGTGAATTTGAGCTTTATTTGAGTGAAAAAAATAAAATCAATTTGTGCAATTTGATGTTTAAAATTGGATTGAATGGAGCGAATAAACTGGATTTGAGGTTTAGTTCAAATAGCAAGTTGAATTGGAAAGTAATGTCGGGTGAATGCGGTTAAATCGTATGAATCATATATAAATAAATTTTTGTGTTTAGTGAAACTTGGTGAAACTTGGTGAAACTAGTGAAACTTGGATAGTTGAGAACTTGTAAACATGGTAAAACTTGGTAAAAAATATCTATTGACATGTAACCAAATATGTCAAACCTGAAAAAACTTGGTAAGAAATATCTATTGACCTGTAACCAAATCTGTCAAACCTGATAAAACTCTGAAAACAAAATTGTCAAACCTGGTAATACTTGGCAAAACCTATGCAGAGCTGAGAGTACTGATGTTGTTTTTATTAATTTTGCCGGAGACAATGGGTAGTCCTTCCATAAACATATATTTTGATTATGGAAGACATTATACGAAGTCAGAAGATGGTTGTGAATGGCATCCAAAAAATAGTGAATTATTGTATGGGATATCATTTAAGGCATCATCTATGGCTGACATAACTTATGCAGAGTTAGTGGCTAGGATATGCAAGAAGGGTGGAGCAGATGAATCTAAGACGCGGTTGCGACTGAGTTTTATTCCATTGGTAGTGTGGCCTCGTAAACATATAAGTATTCGTGATGATGATGATGTTTATCTTTACCTTACCTTCTTTGATTCCGAGCAACGAAGAATTAAATTGAATGTAGAGGTATTGAAAGAGAACGAAATGAGTCCGATGACCGTTTCAAGACGTGAGAGAAGAAGCTCACATGGTGGTAATTACGGTGAATGAAGATTGAGTAATAGGCTGAATGTTGAAGCTGGTTTTGGTGTTGCAAGTGTCTTTACTGGCAATCATTTAGCAATTTTTACTCGCCAGTCTACTAAATCAGCGGAGAATGATGGCACAGAAAATGGTGATGATGTATGATAGCTTAGGTTTTTGCCCGAGATAACACTACAAGCGCACAGAAAGTACGTTGTAGTGGTTTGGGATCGAATCCACAGAGACCAAAGGTAGCACGAATAATTTCAGATCAAACAACGGACTAAAGAAAAAAGTATATTTTGTAAGAGATGTAGAAAATCGAAATTAAGGGGCAAGGAAAGCAAGTAAATGACTAAGGGTTGTAAATCAATCAAAGAAGAGTTGGACATTGGATATTCTCAGGAAAACATTTCATTGTTGATTCGAATTATTGACTAGGAAATATGTTTTAAACCGTCTTGAACTCAAACACTAATATAGAATTGATCTATTTCCGTAGTATCTATTCCCTATGTATTAGAAACCTTGAGACTACCTTCCATTGACTCTCAAATTCTAATCATGCATTCTAAACAGGTTTGATATGTTCACAATTCACTTAAACATCAACTTCCATTGGCTTAAGATAAATTGCTCATTTAGGATTCATTCAGACATTTAATTGAATACTTTCCAGGCGTTAAACAACCTAAGATCAGAAACTAAGTGATCAAGTTAATTTCAGCATTACGAACAATCCTAGATGAAGATCCAATTGATTAAATCCCTAATCATATAATTCTATGTCAACAATTCATGAACCATTATGTAAGAACCTTAAACCCAACAAGCAAACTACTCACTCATGATCAGAGAAACAACACAAATCAAATCAGAGAGAGACATCATTGTATTGATCAAAAATAAAGAGTAAGGTTCAGAATTCTTCTAAGATCCGAAGTACGGAAGATGATTCTTCTCCCAAGGCTTACAAATCTCTCTCTTGCTCTCAAAACTCAGAAAACAACATTATGAAAGTGTAAACACGAGTTTAGGTTTTAGTTATGAAATCCGGTTCATGATAAGTTCGGTTTAGTTCTTCAAAATCGGTATGCGAAATACGGGACAGGGATCGATCGATCTTGGACAGGGATCTATCGATCCTCGACATGCAGGGATCGGTCGATCCATGTTCTTCTGTCAGAACATTTTAGTTCTTCACAAAGACTTCCTTCGATGTTTGAAATCCGTCCAAAATGCGTTCTTTTCGCACATTCAAGATTGTAACCTGTAGAAACACTGAAGAACACAAATTCGCTCCAAAGAGATCCGAATACATACTAAAAACCATATTTCTCGACTAAAAACTGTAATAAAAATGACTAAAATGCAACACATCAATGTATCACAAGATGAGGTGGATAGTATTTTTTGTAAAGATGTTGATAACGTTGTGGACAACGTTGTGGATAATGGGATGGAATATGTTGGTATTTGTGTATATGTTGAGCTTCCACGAGTTGTCGAAGGAAGTGAGTCTGTAGAGGCATGGGAAGATGGTTTCAATTTTGAAATTGGGAGAGAATTCGAGAGTAAACAAGTAGTAAAAAATTTAGTTGAGAGAGCGATGCATCAAAAAAATTTGGAACGATTTTACTCAACTCATATAAGAATCGGTATGTGGTGAAATGTTCAGAAGCAGAAAAAGGGTGTAAATGGTCTTTGCGAGTTGCAAAGGTGAATGATTCCGCTCGTTTCTCTGTTAGGACATACAAAAAAATGCATACATGCTCGAGGACAAGTTCAAACATACTCAAGAAAAAGAGAGGCACACCGGGATTAGTTGCATATATCTTGAATGAAGATTATCCTGGTAAATTCAAGATACCAACTCCTAAAAGTCTCATTGGTTTGATCCAAGGAAGAGTTGGAGTGGAAGTGTCCTACTCTACTGCACTAAGAGGAAAGAACAAAGTTGTTGATGTTGTACGTGGTAGTCCAGAAGAAGGTTATAAGAATGTGTATTCTTACTTGCATATGCTAGAGAAGGTAAATCTTGGTACGAAAACAAGTGTGTTATTGGATGATGAGAAGAGGTTCAAATATCTTTTTATTGCTTTAGGAGCTTTCATCAAAGGGTTTCAAGCAATGAGGAAAGTCACCATCGTGGGTGCAACTTTTCTTAAGTCAATGCATGGTGGTACTGATAGCTCAGGTTTTCGCCCGAGATAACACTGCAAGCGCACAGAATTACGTTGTAGTGGTTCGGGATCGAATCCACATAGACTAAAGGTAGCACGAAGAATGTCAGATCAAACAGTGGGCTAAGCTAAAAAGATATCTTTTAAGAAGATGCAAATATCGAAGTTAAGAGAACAAAGAAAGCAGGCAAGCAACAACGGAGTGTAAATCAATCAAAGAAGTGTTGGGCATTGGTTATTCTCAGGGAAACAATTCATTATTGACTCAAATTATAAATTAGGGAACAAGCTTTCAACCGTCTTGAACTCAAACACTAATATAGAACTGATCTACTTTCGTAGTATCAGTTTCGTATGTATTAGAAATCTCGAGACTAACTTCCGTTGACTCTCGATTCCTAATCATGCATTCCTAACAGGTTTGATATGTTCATAATTCACTTAAACATCAACTTCCATTGCATTAAGAAGAATAGATCATCTAAGATTCTTTCAGGCATTTAATCGAACACTTTCCGGACGTTAAATTACCTAAGATCAGAAACTAAGTGATCAGTTTAATTTCATGCATTACAAACAATCATAGACGAAGATTCAAATGATTAAATCCCTAATCATACAATTCTATATCAACAAATCATGAATCCCTATGTGAGAACCTTAAACACAACGAATAGATTACTCACTCATGATAATCGCATAAGCACAAATCAAATGAAAGAGAGACATGATTGTATTTAACAAAAATAAGAGTAAAGGGTTCAGAAAGCTTCTCAGATTCGAAGTATAAAAGATGCTTCTTCTCCCTAGGCTACAAATCAATCTCTGCTCTGAAAAGGTGCATAATGAAACAGGAAACACCAGCCTAGATTTTTGTTATGAAATCCGGTCCACGATAAGCTCGGTTTGGTTCTTCGTGAAAATATGTCTGAAAATCGGGACAGGGATCGACCGATCCAGGGACAGGGATCGATCGATCCTTGTCCATATTTCTGTATATTTTTTAGCCTTCAAGAAAACTTTCTTCGATGCTTGAAATCCATCCAAAATGCATTCTTTTCGCACATTTAAGCTCGATTCCTGTAAAAACAACAAAGAACACAAATCCGCGCCAAAAAGATCTGAATACATACTAAAAACCATAAATCTCGTGTGAAAACCATAATAAACACTACTAAAATACTGACACATTAGGTACTTAATTAAAGTTTTGCCACGGCTCAAGATCTGAACCGTCACATTTATCCGGTTTCTTTTGCTATAATTGATGCTGAAAACGATGCTAGTTGAAGGTGGTTTTTCAAGACGCTTAAAACCGTTGTACCAGATAGTTCTGAGTTGGTGTTTACTTCTGATAGAAATGCAAGTCTCATTAAGGCAGTTGGTGAGGTTTACCCGAGCTCTCAACACGGCTATTGTCTTTATCATCTATCACAGAATGTGAGAACAAAAGTTTCGCATGTCAACAAAGATGAAGTTGCTGAGAAGTTCAGGGAAATTGGTCACAATTATGCAGAGGTTGAGTACTTGAGAGAATATGCTGAATTTAGGAGTAGATATCCTACGGTGGCTACGTATCTTGATTGTAGTGTGGAAGAGAAAAAATGGGCTAGGTGTTATTTTCCCGGTAAAAGGTACAACAAAGATACGACTAATTGTGCAGAGAGATTGAATGGAATATTTGTGAACAAAAGGAAGTATTTTTTACTACCTTTGATTGACACAATTCTTGAAAAAACTGTGGAATTGTTTAAACAACATAGGAAGGATGCTAGTGAAGTACCGCTCACACGAAAATTGGTTCCCGATGTGGAGATTTTATTGCACGGTCAATGTGAGGAAGCATCTAAACTACAGTGGCTGAGCTAAACGCCTTCGAGCTTGAATAAAGTGTGTTCGGACGTGACGAGAAGACTTATGTGGTAGATTTGAAAACACAAAAGTTGTGCTTGCAAGCATTTTGATAAAGAGAAGTACCCGTGTGTCCATGCAATAGTCGCAGCTTATGAATACTTAAAGCAAGATATTAGGCCGATGAATTTAGAAAATTTGTATGATTTGGACTCGCCTTATTACATGGTGCACCATTGGTGTATGGTGTATTCGATGACGGTTTTCCCAGTTTCAAATTCTGAACACTGGGACATTTCGGAGGATATTAAAATGTTGTTCGCGTTTTCACCAAAATACAAGAAGAGAAAAGGGAGACGTCAAGAAAATAGGTTTCCTTCGGTTGGTGAACGTCGTAAGAGGAAAAAATTGGTTCCAAATAGGAATTTGGCAAGCTATTCCGAGTGTTGACCTCAAGAAGAAGGCTAAAACTTTGATTTTTTCGTTTCTGTTTTCGTCTGATTTGGTCGAATTTGGTAAAACTTACGTATTGGCATTTGTTTCAAACATTTTAAGACTTTGTATTTCAAACTTGTTAAACGAATTGGCTTAATACAATTGTACGACAACTAGATTGATGACGATTAGCTTAAAAAAACAGAAAAATCGAATTTAGTTATCGTCACATTATACACTCGACATAAAACAACATATGGTTTTATGATATATTTCTTCCAAATAATCCAAAATATTATGAAAAGACAAAAACTTTATATTTTTATATATACTAGGAGAGAACCCGCGCGTTGCGCGGATTTATTTATTGATATTCCAAATAAAATTATTGATATACAATACTTACTAGATAATGATTCAACTATTAATATTTTCATGCGTTTAATTTTTCTATACATTATTTTTTGAATATCTATTTTCTCTCCGAAGTTTTTTCATCAATCCAAATTTCATTATTACAATAATTTTAAATTTTGTTAATTTACTATAGTAAACTTTTGTTTTCAAATGACTTTCATTTATTTCATCTTATATTTCGTTTGGTTTTTTATTTCCATATCTACTTCTTTTTATATATGATGAATTTGTTATCTTCGATAACTTTTAAATGTTATGACTTTTAATTTTAATTTTTTCCATTTTTTGATGTTATATATTTTTTCAGTTTGATACTTTGTTTTTTTTTGTACTGAGATTGATTCACTGCTAATTCGGTGATGATAATTAAAATATGCGAGAAAAAAATTAAATTAAAATTTCAAACTTAATATTATTCAATGTATTATTTTTATCAAAATTAATATAGCTTTGTTCATTGTGCTTTAAACATTCTAGAAGGAAAAAATAGTAACTAATTTATATGTTTAATTAATTGACACATGTCAAACTTTTATTTGCTCTTAAATCATGACGTGTCATTATGGGAGAGACTCCTTTCATCTTTTATAGTATAGATTTTTGCATATTATATTCTGAACATATAATCATTGGTAAAACTAACATTAGGTAAGTTAGAGTATGGTAAAACCAATAAAATCTATAAATTGTAAAAAGTAAAACTTGCCAAAAATTGAGTAACTTAAAACTTTGGTAAAACCTGAGTTCTTCCCCGACGACTTCTGTCTATAATCTTTATCCTCTTTCTTGGAGGGGCTTCGCTTTGTTCTTCTACCATTTTCGGTTTCTCTCTTCTCTTGTATGGGATCATTGTTTTTTTGTGTCTCTCCTCACCCACTTTATCATGTCCAGCATTTTCACCATCTGCAACCTTTCCCTTTCTTTTATCCTCTCCACACGGATTTCATCACCTTGTTCTTGAGCTTGAATATCACTAGGTTGTGTTTCTTCCTCACTTTGTTGCACTTCTTTTCCAGCACCATCACTCACTTTCTCTGTCTCAATCTCAATCTCCACGGCCTCCTCAACAATCTCATCTCCGTTTCCTTTCTCAACCCCCGCAGCCTCCTCAACAATCTCATCTCCATTTCCTTTCTCAACCTCTGCAGCCTCCTCAACCATCTCTTCTTCTTGATCTTCTTCATTCTCATCTTTGTCTTTATCATTTCCACCATCTTTTTTCAACAACAATCTCTTCTTGTTTCTCTTCCTCATTCTCACCCTTATCAACAACCTCTTTTTCTTTCTCTTCATCATCCTCTTTGTCTTTCTCTTCACCAGCAAAGCTCCACGGCCTCATCAACCTCCATCTCATCTTCTTTCTCTTGATGAGTATCCTCTCCATAACCAAAATCTTCATCACCATAACCTTCATAACATCGACCATCTCTCAAATCCTCCACACAAGATTCCACAACTTTGAGTCTACCATCCATGCCATCTAACTTTCCAACCAACTTATCCTCACTTTCTTTAATCTGATTCACCAAACGACTTTCCATCTCAAATAATGCATCTTTTAGAGAATTCCCAACCGCAAGAGTCTCAACCACAGCCTCAAGTAATGCAGGAGTCTCAACCGCAGCCTGAACCGCAAGATTCTCAACCGCAGCCTGAACCGCAGGAGTCTCAACCGCAGAAGCCTCAATTGCACGAGCAACCACATCTTCATCAAACCTCCATTCAAAGAATATAGGTTTCTTCTTAATAGTTAGAATCTTTGTCCAACCGTCTACAATCGGATCATCCACATCGTTCCAACCGTTGTCAGCATTCATAACTTCCTTTAAAAGCTCTTCCTCACGAGGAGATGCAACCATAATACTTTCAATATCCTGAAATTATAATAAAGAAACATTACACTTCCAAATAGACATGAATAATGAGAAGTATAAGGTAATGAGATTACTCACCTTGGTCGTGCCAAGTTTCGCATTTATTTCCACAGTGGCAAAACTTCTCTTCACACTAGTTTTGTATTTTATCTTGCACATCCATGGACACTCACTCACATACTCTCGAAAATGCTTCTTCAAAACAGGAATAGCCTCAAACGCTAGAATCTATAAGACAACATAACATAATTCACAATTTTTTTTTCAAACTTTTGCAAGTTTTACCAAGTCTGACATATAATTTTAGAAATTTTATCTAGGTTTTACCAAGTCTGACATATAATTTTAGAAATTTTATCTAGGTTTTACCAAGTCTGATATATAATTTTAGAAATTTATCTAGGTTTTACTAAGTCTGACATATAATTCACAATTTTATTCATTAAATTTCTCTTAGTTTTGCCAAGTCTGACCTTTTACTCACACAATTCCATTTTCAAAGTTGAGCCTAGTATTACCAAATCTGACAAATAATTGAAACAACCTTAGACATATCTATACTGAAATGAGATGTGAAAATGAGTGGTAGTTACCTCCAAAGGTACATTGAAGCTAGGAAATACCCAACTTTGTGCCTCTCCTCCCGACCGCTCCATCAAATGCATAATATCATTTATAGTGTGCTCAAACGACAAACTTCCCCACGGAAACGTCTTGCACATCTCTAAATCATCAACCGCTCTCAAAAGGAAAGTCTCTACAGCCAGTGCATTTTTTTCGTCTTCTTATTCCTAATGATCATGCTTGATAAGAAATATAAGACCGAAATTCTCAAACGATCAATATATGACTTCCCCTTCATTGTGTCCATCTTCTTGGTCAACACTTCGTAGGAAATTGTCGACCCCATAGAAATATACATATCAACAAAGGCCAAACAACCCTTCATTTCATATTCATGTGTAATGGATGACAGTCAAATCCTGATAGCTGTGGGAACCGAAATTCACACTGTCAATGTTATGTGGTTTACGGATTCTCTGTGACCAAAAAGCGATGAGATCAGTCGATGAATACGAGAAATTAGGTTAAGATTA
>OVAN01010367.1:694-15846 GCA_900406275.1 Anastatica hierochuntica | reverse complement strand
GCTTATATTTCTCATGTTTTCTCTCTTCTCTCATATGATGTGTGAGTAGTCATTTCTTGAATCTTGGGGATGGTGGATTTGAGATTATTTGTGGTTAGGTAATGGTGTTTAGAGATAGATAGGACTTAGATCTCTATGTTTTAGGTGTTCTTAATGCTAGATCTAGGATAAAAACTAGATCTTGACATGTATACATTTCACGCCCGAGAGGTGTTCGATGAAATGTCTAGGAGAGTCTAAAGTATGTCAAACTTAGCTTAGCCAACGAGAGTTGATAGCTAGAGAGTTTAGTGAAAAACTGGAATGATTCTTAATGATTGCTTGCTAAATGATCACAACAAACGAGAGTTGAGTGAAATATGTTAGCTTGCAAATATGACTTTTAGCCATGAGAGTGGTATTAGTTCAAGCATTGATTCCATGGTCATGAGGTTGAGTTCTTTTTCATTTCTCTTGTTACACCATTACCTAGCTACTAAATCGGATCATTGATTAGGCTAGGATTAGATATAGGGTTGTGATGGATGATTAGGCTAGATCTTGGCATAAATTTCTACTAGATCTAGTTTAGTTCTTCATATTTTAATGCTTGCTCATTGACGCCTAGAAATTGTTCGATGAAATGCTTGTGAGAACTAGAACTATGTTTTTAACCTTGAGCTATGAGAGTAGTTTGCCCAAAGGGACACCAAGGGATTAAATGGCTAAAAGGGCTTGAGACTCACTATCACATACATGTTTAGATAGGCAACAAACGAGAGTTAAGCCTTGTAATGTGTATAGGTGAATAGATCTCCGTCACGAGAGTGGGTTGATTGATTATAGAGGGATCCTTGGTCTAGGAATAACTTCAATCCTCCAATAAAGCCTTACCAAAGTCCATCACATCTCTAGACTGAATGCGAACCTATAATCATTGTCCCAAGATCCATCTTTATCTTATTGCCTTTACTTGCTTATTTATTTAAGTTTCTACTTTATGCTTTACTTTCCTTATCTACTTATGTTTCCTTGATTTTTTTTTTTTGTCAAATATGTTTCCTTGATTTGATTTCCTTTAATCACAAAAACCAAAACCCCTTTTTCTATTCGCTTAGCTTAAGAACACTTGTGTATTCTTAAAGTTTGAACTTATCTAGCTAAGGTTTGCTCCTTGTGGTTTGACCCCAAAGTACTAAATATTATAAGAAAAATAAGCATGAAAATACCAGAAAAATATCTAAGAGTAAAAAAATATTTGAAATATTCAAAATATAAGACACCTGAAATACATATCGGTTCTTCACCCAAATGAATTGAACTTACGCCAACCGAACTTTCAAAATATCTGAATGTACCATAAACTCAAAAACCAAAAAACCAGAAACCTGAATTACTCCAACCAAACTCGAACCAAATACCCATTTTCACCCCTAATAAAACATTTGATATATTAAAATATAGTTTTTCTTCTTCCATAAATTTTATAATTAATAAATGTGAAATGCATATAGCTTACTATACTTTTGAAAACTCAATATTAATACAAATGTTTATACTAATGAATTTTATAATCTCGCGCTTGGCGCAGATCAAAATCTAGTCTAAAAATAAAAACCTAGCATAACTAGTGAAATCGTGAAATAATAAAAATAAGATAAATGTTGAAATTTAACGGAAGCAATATAATTTGAAAATATTCGAATATTATCCAAATCAATAATCTAGATAAAAATTAACATAAATATTATATATTTAAATAATTATAAATTACATTTTTAAATATTATATTTGAAAAATATTCTTGAAATATTTGGAAAATAAAATTAATCTTTAAATGCATTTTATATAAAATTTTATAATATGTATTGAACATATAAATTTCAATTATTATAATGTATCTAAGAGCTATAAGTCTGAATATATAGACCTAAAACTTGAATATTCATATTCATATTTTTCTTTTGCTATACCGTTATGAATAAAAAAAACCATAGAAATCTTTGGGACAAACTGAAACAAATATTGGAAGCAATCGGATCCTAAGTATTAATTGTATCCTTACTTTATAGAAATCAAATTTTATGGGCGAAAAAATAGATATCAAATTTTATAAATATAATTTCTTACATTAAAATAATATAAATTAATTACAAAAACAATCAATCCAATGTTTCATATAGCATAAAAAATATATAATTAAATCACTTTCAATCTGATTACATCATTTTTTTAAAATATTATATAGTCTTGTGCTTGGCACCGATGTCAAATAAAGAGTAATTTAAGAGACAAGTAAGCACTATTTAGCTATGTGACAGTGAAAATGAATTTGAAACAATTAGATGATGGAAAATTATCATTTGAGATATTTTAAAATAGCAACATGGACTATGTAGATATATAAATATTCGACTATATTCTTTGAGATTAGATTGGAGAGTACAATCTCGAGAGTAGTCTTTAATATCTATATAATTTAATAACATACACTTTTCACATAAATTTTTAATTTGAAACAAACTAAAACATGGTTAACAAAATTACATCGTGAGTTTGAACCATATATAATAAGTGACCATAATTACCAATTAGAATTTTACATTACATTACAGTATCTATCGAACATATTTCATATAAAAAAATAGAATGGGCAAAATACCCGCACCAAAAGAACCGAACCCGACTAGAACCAATAAAAATTGAACCGTAATCTGAAAAGAAATTTTAAATTGCCAATGAATTTTAAATTCAAGAATCAAAAGAATTTAAATCTGGCCCGAAATCAAACTGAAACAAGATATTAATTATATATCTAAAATCTTTTAAACATAATTATTTCTAAACATAAAAAAATACCCAAAATACCAAAAATTATAAGAAAAATAAGCATGAAAATACCCGAAAATATCTAAGAGTAAAAAAATATTTGAAATATTCAAAATATTAGACACCTGAAATACATATCGGTTCTTCACCCAAATGAATTGAACTTACGCCAACCAAACTTACAAAATATATGAATGTACCATAAACTCAAAAACCAAAAAACCAGAAACCTGAATTACCCCAACCAAACTAGAACCAAATACCCATTTTCCACCCCTAACAAAACATTTGATATATTATCATATAGTTTTTTTCTTGCATAAATTTTGTAATTAATAAATGTGAAATGCATATAGCTTATCATACTATTAAAAATACAATATTAATACAAATATTTATACTAACGAATTTTATAATCCCGTGTTTGGCGTGGGTCAAAATTTAGTTCTTATTATTTTATAAATTAACGTGTTTTTCGATGACAACGCTTGCGTACACCTTATTTGTAACTCAATGTACACCTTAATGGACACGTCAGCAATTACGGTTTAATTGGACGTTTAACTTTCTTTGAACGTTTCCCATTAACTCTTGCTTAGTGGTTGAAAACCATTAACTGCTACTTCCCCTATATATATGTACACGCAAACGCTAAAGACGAACATAATCCTTATTCAATATTATACAAGCAACTCTCAACAATCATCATCTACCAGGTCTGTCATTTTTCTGATCTACTCCATTTGTCCTTATATCTAACACGTTTGGTCAGATAACTGGTTTTTTTAGGTCAACGAGAAACAAAAATGTCAGAAAACTGATCAGGCAAATGGAAGGCAACCTCGGGCTCGGGGGAACCAGAGTTAATCGATATAGACACTTTATCGACATGGTTAAGGAGAATATGATAGCCAAGGTAAAGCTCGATGAGGTGGTCATTGAGTTCACCCAAATAGCCAGAAAACTTGAAATTCTTGACGACATGCTAGCATTAATCAACAACAGTTTTGCGATGGAGAAGTCTAGACTTGAGGAAGAGCAGTGGAAGGTATGGCAGGAACTTGACGTTATCACAGTCCCTGAGATAAACTGGAGTGACATTGAAGACGACAGTTTGGAGTAGGCTCCACCTCTCTTTCATATCTCTATTTTCTGCAAACTCTTGTTTTATCCATATGTACCACTCTTGGGCTATGTTGTTATTCTATGTTATGTGATCAATTTTGATGCAACCCCTTGTTCTACGTCTAAACTCATTGTATCTTTAGTCTTTTGTATGGTTTTGCTGTTTTATGTAAGGGTAATCTTAATATGAAATTATAATGTTTGGTAAGCATAATTGTATGAAAATGTGTACGACAATGGACTGTTTTGGTAGGGACATTAGTATTGTCATTTAATGATCACAATATTCTCCAAATCTCAACATATCATATTGGGAATATATTTATGGTTCACATTTATGAAAGTAATGATGATTTATTCTCTGCAACTGTTTTCTTATGGAAGTTAATGTCATACCTATTGTTTTACATGTAGCGTACACCAACAACTCATTAACGCAATATAAGTACACCTGCTTATTTTCCACCAACCTTTACATTAAAGTTTGCCTTAAATGATGAAGAAAGTAGAGCAAGTTTACCACATATATCGTATTATTTTCGTCCTTGGTTGTCAGTTGTCTTCTCTCTAATCTCTCATCAAATCCATTCCACCCTTCAATATAGTCTAAGTTGTAATGACTTCTCTACCAGATTTGCTAGACGAACTCTTACTTAAAATTATGGTCATTGTTTTGGTGAAGAATCAACATCCGATCTAAAGTCGTTTGTCTTGGCGGGGAAACGTTCGTATCAACTTCTCCACGCCGAGGAAGTTTTGCGAAATTGCAACTTGTATGGTGTTTGCCAACACGAGACATCAATTCAGGCTTACAGAAAGTGGCGAATATTCTTCGAGAAATGCATTGCTGCACGTAATACGTGAGTCGTTTACTACGAAGCTTTACGCCTCGTAACAGAAGGCCAAGACCTATATAGAGGCATTCGCTTTCTTGAAACTAAACTCCCATTCGAGGAGACATCTACTCTTGCATTAGGTATGTTTCATGCTTGCTTTGGGAACAAATCCAAGGAAAGCAATGCGTTTAAAATGTACGCCGATAACTTTGGCCCGCTTGACTCATGGAGAATTCATCACTTATGTGAGCACATTAAAATCGAGCTATCATGGTTTTACAATATTGTAGAAGGAGCCTACTAGTCTTTGTTCAGCTGGCCTTCTGATGATGTGGTTGAGTATTTTGTGTGTGTTGATACTCATCTCCTAGATGTTTTGGAGCCCTTTTGCGACATATGCAAGCTATTTCGAACGACATAAGAAGATTGTGACCTCTTATGAATGTACACCCTAATTGAATCATCTATCTTTAAAGCTATGTTATTTGTTTTTAGGATATGGTTCCTTAGCACGCTACAAGTTGTTCGAATGCAGAGTTACGTTTAATTAAGTTGTTGCATATATTTTGAGCAAATTTGAATTCATTTTGTGTAAGCATTATTAACTGTTAAAAAAACATAAACCCTATACCATTATTTGAAAGCCCTGCAGACCTATAACCTAAACCCTTAACCTAAATATGTCAAACCCTAAACATTTACAACCCTAAACCCTAACTTTAATGCGATGAGTTTAATTTTTTTATATAATCCTGGTAAATAGGAGATGGTAATTGCGTGAGATGAGAGGTCCGATACATTTACGCATGTAGTTGGCAATAAATAAGCATGCAGTAAATGTAGTCTACGTTTGAATTCAAAAAATTTCGGGTCAACATCCATTTAAAAAAGGCAACAACAATTGATCTACTCATCCATATTTCATACACAATACTAAAGAACAAAAAAAATGGCATCACTACCTCATTTGCCATAGGACATCCTACATAAGATTAGTATTACCGTTGGTAACCAATCTGCAACATACTTTAACCGTTTGTTGTCATTGGGAAACGTAGCTACCAACTAGTCCAAACCAAAGAAGTCTTCTGTAGTTGTGAGCTATGTGGTGTTTGTACGAATGGGATTGCGACACATACAGAATCCACGTGGCGGAGTTTCTTCGAGAAATGTACTGCAGCTCGTAACTCGACTGTTGTATACTTTGAATCCCTCCGACTTGCAACTGATGGTGCAGACTTACATGGAGCCACCAATCTCTTGCAATATAACATTTCAGACGACGAGGTGTCTGTTCTCGCATTAGGTATCTTCCACTCATGTTTAGGGAGTCCTCCACTAGCTAGTGATTGCTTTCAAATGTATGTAACAAATTACGCCGAACAAAATTTAGAACAATTGCGTCGGGCATGTGCATTTTGAAGCATGAATTGTCGTGGTTCCCATCAGAATAATTGCAAACGTACTGGTCGTCCCTTAGGTTCCCCATCAACAATTACCTTGGATTTCCTGAATGCTTCACATAATGCTACACGTACGACGACCCACTTTGCAACGAATGTGTTCTGTTCCGAATCACACATGAGATTTGTCTTTACCTTTGATGAAATTTATGTATTTTATTTTGCTTTCAGTGTATGATATTTATTTCAGCATTACAACTTCTCTATCAATCATCAAGAAATCAACCAAACCGTATTATCATTATAGATGACAAAGCGTACAATGCAAATGTAATGTGAACACCCTACTTTGTCGTGCGTACACGTAATTGTATCATCTTTCCACCAATTTGATTTAAGGTGTACCCCTTGTTTGTTGAGATACATAAGTGTACACCTCTGTTGTTGACATATTTAAGTGTACATACTTATAAGTACACTTCTGTATCCATAACGTTGAATAGTCAACTTTATGGTGATTAAATGAGGGGTTAATAAATTTTGACAGTTGGGTCGTACCCGAAATTTACTGCAGTAAATAAATTTCTCAACTTCCAACATTAACATCCACTTACCTTTATCCACCTATCTTTATTCACCGTACCCGATTTTAACACATTATTAAAGAGTCATCCCCATCTTCTAACTTATGGTATTGCTCAAACAAAATTGAATTAGAAATTAGGGCTATGGCTCCAGTTCTAGATTTGTCAAACAATATCCTACAAAGAATCATAATCCTCGTTGGTCAAGAATCCGCTATTAACCTTAAACCGTTTATTCTAACGGGTAAAAGGAGTTACAAACTTGTCCACACTGATGAAGTCCATCGCATATGCAATATATATGGCATTTGTTACTACGGTCACGACATCCGACCAGAATCTCGATTTCAGTTGTTTTTCGAGAAATGTTTGGCGTCTCGTAACCCAATTGTTGTATACTACGGGTCCCTACGGCTAGCAACTGATGGCGCCGACATATCAGGAGTCGCCGAACTACTTCAAGAGAATGTACCATTCCACGAGGGTTCGGTGCTTGCACTAGAGATCCTCTATGTTTGCCTAGGTAATCGTCCATTGGCTAGTCTTTGTTTTTAGATGTATGATGAGACCTACACTCCACTTAACTCTCAACAGATCGGAGATGCATGTGCTCGTTTGAATTTTGCTTTGAGGTAGTTTCAGACATCTTACACTGGGTCGTACTGGGAGCATTTCAATATCCCAATGACGAAGTTGTTCAATTCTCCGAATGTGCGATAGATTGCATCATGTACGCTGAGCTGTGTTTGTAACGAGTGCATCCTATTTCGAACTGCACGAGAGGTGTGTCTCTACATTTGATTGATGAGATGTTAAGTTGTCAGCTATGATGTCCTTCAACAACGGGTACTTAATGCATTGTCAATATTTATCATGATTCCTTTTGATAAGGAATGCAGTTTTTATGAACTTGCAATTGCTCCCAATTAAAATTTCTAAACTTAAAACGCCAAGTGTGCCAACAATACTCATATAGATTTCGCTACACTAGAAAAATAATTATTCAACACCATCAAAGAAAAGTTTTAACTCGAAATCCCAAAAACAAATGGTACAAATCGAGGAATTCGTCATGTCCTTGGGTTTACCAGAACCACCTGAACCAATGAACTTCGTCAAAAAGACCTTTGTTCCGCCATTGCAATTACAGTTCTCGCGCTTGTATAGTCTTTGGATAATTCTCATCTTCGGGTTGCCGCGCCAAATATCTTATCTTTAACATTTTCCCTAATTCTTTGTACCTCCCATATTGTGCTTAACATCGATGGCTTGATCAATCCAGACATAAGTTTTAAACCCTTCGCATTTGTTTGGCCTCCAACACAAAGTAAGATCATTCCCAAAACGTATCTTGCCTTTGCGTTTCCTAACTTTGATGCTTCAGCTAAATATTTGATCCCCTTGTATCCTTGAAGATCATTATCATGACGAAAGTAATCGATTACGGTCTCTGGGTTTCGATTTTGTAGACATCTTTTAAAAAAATTGAAAATTTTTCCCGGTTGTTTTCACGCCATGGGATTAACAAGATCTCATGGAGAGAGATACGCTAGAAAACAGACGCATCATCACAGAGTTTGCGAAACAATTTAGAAACAAGTCGCACATTATGAATCTGATACAAGGACAATGAAGCGACACATGAAAAGATCTTCACAAGAAGTTCCTCTGGTAGATTGTTTAGCGTTGGTGATGGTTGTTTTTTAAATTTCTTGAAAGGTGGAGAGGAAGAAGAAGATGTCATAGCGACAAAAGTGGAATGAATATTAATTTCTTCTCCATTTGTTAATTTAAATAGAGATGAATGTTTGCGTCTCTTCATTTTCCTAATATTATAACGTTTCATGATACATGAAGAGTGGCGAACGGAAAATGAAAAGTGAATACAAACTACAGGGTGTACCATCCAAACTACACAGTTTGCACGCGCCATCATGTAGACCACAATAGAAATATTTGGGTATTTATCTATCGATAAGAGCAATGAAAATTTTATTTCAACACTATATACAAATTATCACTTATCAAAAGACTTTAATTGACATTGACTACGGAAATTTATAAGTGAGCAACGGTTGGTTAATAGTACTAATTAGAAGGTGTACATGAACATTCGTACACCTTCGCACTTCCGTAAACCAAGCAGGAACATCGGTAAACCATATTATCTACATAGACTACTGAACAAATCATAAGTTACTCATTTAAAGAGACCATTATAGTGACTTCTCTTTGTTTTCCAAAAGATATTTAGGAATAAAAGAAAAAACGCGAACAGGACAAGAAATGTGAAAACTAACTAGAAGGTGTACATGCACATCGTACACCATTGCAAGCACGTACACCATTTGGTCGCGCCGTCATGTACACCTTAGTACGCATATTCGGCTACTAACCTTCTGATAAGTGTTATGCAAAACAGTGTTCAATCATATGTAATAAACACCAAACCACGAACCATGACATTGAACAACTATAGAACACCACATACATAACATGTAGTGTGGTACAACATATGATCATTGCAAAATGGAGCAAACCTTTGTTGTGGAAAATATACATTCGAGTTTGGGGAATGGCATTGATTCATCCTTGGGGAATTTGAAGTACCGGCAATTTGATGTACCGTTTCTTGGGCGGTATAGGTCTATATCCCTTCTCCATAACCGACACACCTGAATAACGATGTCCAAGGTTAAGGGTGCGTGATTTTCGTGGTACAGCTTGAAAGCTCGTGATGCCCGGCTTACATCGCCTCTGCAATAACAGAAGATACCATGCACTAGCGTTGCGTACGGATGGAATGGGACAATTGATTCTAGAATGGGCATACTCGCGTAGACGCTGGAATATTCAATTGCTTCTTGATCTGAAATCGAGATTGGTTATGGATAAACCAATGCTGCAATTCGGTTCTGAAGCCTTCTTGTCTGAGATCGGGTAACAGGCCCATTAGTGAAAACGAATGGATCTAGAGTTTCTTCAGCCTTGAAATTCGCCAACTCCAGCTCATCTCCCAAGTTCTCTTCATCTTCACTATCACTTAGTTCCAACTCAGCTTCTTGATCAACCCGTATTCCATCATCCCCTCCCCCTTTAAAAGGATTTGCCCTCAAATCCTCAGCTCCTACAGGGTAAGGAATCAAGTCAGCAATATTAAAGGTTGAACTCACGGTGTACTTACCTTGAAGATCAATCTTATAGGCATTGTTGTTGATGCATTCCAGCACTTTGAATGGACCATTTGTCCGTTTATCCAGCTTGGACTTCCGTTCTTCCGGGAATCTTTCCTTCCTTAGACGAATTAGAACCATGTCTCTAGGTTCTAAAATTAGCTCTATGCGTTTCTTATTGGCATGTCTTGTGTAAGCCTCTGTGCTTGATTCAATTTTTTTCTTAACCTTTTCATGCAAAGACACAATGTACTCGGTCTTGGCTTTTCCATCAAGATTAGTTTTTTCTTTAAAAGGTAAAGGTACTAAATCCAATGTAATCAATGGACTAAACCCATATACTATCTGAAATGGCGACAATTTGGTGGTCCTATTGACCGAATTATTATAAGCAAACTTAACATGTGACAAGCAATCTTCCCACGATTTGATAATTTTCCCAACAATAGAACGCAGTAAAGCAGACAAAGATCTATTAACTACTTCAGTCTGGCCATCAGTTTGAGGATGACAGGTAGTAGAAAACAACAATTTCATCCCTAATCTAGACCATAGAGTCTTCTATAAATAACTAAGAAACTTAGCATCCCTATCAGAAAAGATAATTCTAGGCATTCCATGCAAACGCACAACGTTTGTGAAGAACAAATTAGCTACATTCACAGCATTATCAATCTTATGGCAGGCAATAAAGTGAGCCATCTTAGAGAAATCTATCGACAACAACGAAGATGGAATCACTACCCTTCCTAGTCTGAGGCAATCCAAGCACAAAATCCATAGAAATGTCAACCCATGGGCTCGTAGGAATAGGTAAAGGAGTATACAAACCTTGTGAGCTGTTGGTGGATTTAGCTTGAGCGCAGATGATGCACCTTTTGCAGAACTTCTCCACGTCCTTCTGCATATGCGGCCAGTAAAAGTGCTCTTCCAGCACATGATAAGTCTTATCCAATCCAAAATGTCCCATTAGACCTCCCTCATGCGATTCCTTGGCGTGTCTTTTATTCAGTTTGTGTTGTCCCTTTAAATGCTTAAGAGACTCATGATCAGTGTAGTTCACAAACTCTTTAGGCCAAAGGTAATGCTGCCAAGTTTCAATAGCCCGAATCAGCGCGTACAACTCCTTGTCATACGTTGGATAATTCAGCCTTGCTCCACTGAGTTTTTCGCTAAAATAAGCAATGGGTTTTCTCTCTTGCATCAGTACAGCCCCAATTCCTACACCAGAAGCATCGCATTCAATTTCAAACGTTTTAGAAAAGTCAGGAAGAACAAGTAATGGAGCATTGATTAACTTCCCTTTCAGTTGTTGGAAAGCATCTTCTTGTTCCTTTTCCCACTTGAAACCAACATTTTTCTTGATGACTTCCGTAAGTGGTGCTACTAAGGTACTAGAGTCCCTAATGAACCGTCGGTAGAAACCAGCCAGCCCATGAAAGCTCCTAACCTCCGCCACATTAGACGGGCTTGACCAATCTTTGATGGCCACGATTTTCTCCTCATCCACCTTGATACCTTGTGNTACATTTCTTTAGGTTACCAAACAAAGTTTCCTTCTGAAGTACTTCTAAAACCGATTTCAGATGAGTGATATGGTCAGCCATGTTCTTACTATAAATCAAGATGTCATCGAAATAAAAAACAACAAAATGACCTATATAAGCTCGCAAAACTTGACTCATCAGTCTCATAAATGTACTAGGTGCATTTGTAAGTCCAAAAGGCAAAACAAACCATTCATATAATCCATACTTAGTCTTAAATGCAGTTTTTCATTCATCACCCTCTTTCATTCGAATCTGATGATAACCACTACGCAAATCAATCTTAGAAAACACACAGGATTCATGTAATTCATCTAACATATCATCTAAACGAGGAAAAGGATGTCGATACTTTACAGTGATATTGTTGATGGCTCTGCAATCGACGCACATGCGCCAGCTTCCATCCTTCTTTGGCACAAGTAGAACAAGTACTACACAAGGACTCAGGCTTTCCCGAATGTGTTGTTTCTCCATCAAGGCATCAATCTGGCGCTGCATCTCCTTAGTCTCTTCCGGACTCGCTCTGTATGCGAGCTTATTGGGTATAGACGCACCTGGAACAAAGTCTATTTGATACTCAATTCCGCGAATCGGTGGCAGACTTGGCGGCATTTCTTCAAGAAAAACATCTACAAATTCCTGCAATAATTTCTTAAGATCACTTGGAAGCTCCGGTGAAAGCTCAGCAGAAATCGTTAGTTCCTTAAAAATAACTAATAGCATCGGTTGTGACAGATGTATAGCTTTAGAAAGGTCACTTACCTTAGCTAGTTGAAGTACCTCTTTCTTACCTGTGGATGTCGTGGCTACTGTGCTACTTCCAGCTTCATATTTTTGTCGTTTGAGATGCAGTTGATCGGCATAAACATCTTGAGGCGACAAAGGAGCCAGCACGATCTTCGTATTTTTATGTTGGAAAGATTAACGATTCTTAAATCCATCATGAACAACCCTCTTATTGAATTGTCATGGTCTTCCCAGCAGAATATGACTTGAATCCATTGGCAAAACGTCACATATCACTTCGTTAGCGTATCGTCCAATACTTAAGGGAACCGTCATTTGTCCAGTCACCTTAAGCTCGCCATTCTCATTCAGCCATTTGAAGCCTATATGGTGTGGGGTGTGACCTCTTTTCCAGCCCTGTTTTGCCTACAAAAATTTCACTCGCAACATTAGTACAGCTCCCAGTATCAATAATCAAACGGCAGACTTTATCAGAAACTAAACAACGAGTATGAAATAAATTCTCCCTTTGATCAAACTCAGATGGGGTAGATTGTACAGCAAGGGATCGTCGTGTAACCATAAGCTTCCCATAGATAAGTGATAGCTCAGGTTTTCACCTGAGATAACACTGCAAGCGCACAGATGTACGTTGTAGTGGTTCAGGATCGAATCCACATAGATAAAAGGTAGCACGAAGAGTTAAAATCAAACAGCGAGCTAAGGCTAAAAACATGTCTTGTAGAGATGATGCAAAATCGAAAATAAGAGAGCACAGAAAACGCAGCAAGCAACGAGGTTGTAAAAAATTCAAAGAAGTGTTGGGCATCGGGTATTCTCAGGGAAACATTTCATGGTTGACTTAAGCTACAGATTAGGGAAGAGATTAAGAACCGTCTTGAACTTAAAATCTAATCTAGAACTGATCTAATTCTGTAGCATCAGCGCCCTATACACTAGAAACCTCGAGACTAACTTTCGTTGACCCTCGATTTCTAGTCATGCATTACTAACAGATTTAATAGGTTCACAATTCACTTAAACATCAACTTCCGTTGGCTTAAGAAGAATTGCTCATCTATAATTCTTTCAGGCATTTAAACATTCACCTTCCAGCAGTTAAACAACCTAAGATCAGAAACTAAGTGATCAATTAAGTTTCATGCATTACGATTAACCGTAGATGAAGATCCATTAGATTATATCCCTAATCATGCANAAATCAAATTGAGAGACATAATCGTATATTGCATAAATAAGAGTAAATAGGATTCCGAAAGCTTCTCAATCGAAGAACTAAGATGCTTCTTCTCCCTAGGATACAAACTCAATCTCTCTGCTCTCAAAGTCTCAAAATTTTCATAATGAAAGGAAAAACTCGAGTCTAGGTCTTTTAGGTGAAATCCGGTTCAAAATAAGTTCGGTCTGGTTCTTCGTAAAATCAGTCCACAAATGGGGACAGGGATCGATCGATCCATGTCTGGATCGGTCGATCTGTGTCGAAAAATTCTGGGTATTTTCCAGCTTTGCACGAACACTTCCTTCGAGGCTTGAAATTCATCCAAAATGCTTCCTTTTCGCACATTCAAGCTCGGATCTTGTAAAAACAACAAAGAACACAGAACCGCACCAAAACAATCTGAATACATACTAAAAACCATAGATCTCGAATGAAAACCGTACTAAAAACCTACTAAAATACTGACACATCAATAGGGTAGTCGACGGTCTCCTCTTCAGAATTCGAAGAATTCTCATCTTCGGAAACAAGTTCTCCGCTGTCCAGAACTAGCATAACCTTCTTGTTGGTGTATTCACTTGAAGAATGTCCAAATCCTTGGCATCTGAACCACTTAACATCACGAGATCGAGCAGGAGTAGGTTTGCTCTTGTCTTCACGTGAAAAGCTCTTCGGTTCCTCCTTGAGTTTGCCGCCAGCAACTTAAGGTCTGGGAGAACGGAAATTATTTGGAAATTTTCATGAGGTTGCCTTCCTTTTCAGCCTTTTTTCAACAAGAATTGCCTTATGCAACAGCTCGTAGATGTCATTATAGTCATACATCTCCAGATTATCTTGAATATCAAGATTCAAACCAGCTTGAAAACGTGCCATTGTAGCATTCTCATCTTCGTCAATTCCAGCCTTCATCATGAGTGTTTCATTCTCTTGATAATAGTCATCAACTGACTTCAGACCTTGAGTAAGTCTGCGCAACTTCTGATGGACTTCCTTGTTGTAGTGAGTGGGCACAAAACGATGTCTCATGAGAGTTTTAAGTTTGAACCATGAAGCAACATGAGCTTCACCTGTTATGCGTCGTGTAATAACAATCTGATCCCACCAGTGAAGAGCATATCCACCGAATTTGGTAGCTACAAGTCTTACCTTCTTTAGCTCGGAATAGTTCTGCACATCAAAGACTAACTCCATCTTCTTTTCCCATTCCAAATCTGCAACAGGATCATTCTTTCCTTCAAAAGATGGGATTTGTGGGAACCGAAATTCTCACTGTCAATGTTACGTGGTTCACAGATTCTCTGTAGCCAAAGATAAACATATCAAGTGGTGAGTTAGCGAATTAGTAAATAAGAAATATGAAGTTTATCTGCGAGATAAGATCAAACAAAACAGCGTGAGTAAAACGTATGAACGAGCAGTATGCGAGATTTAGGTTAACGATATTCGAATTACGAAACGGAGCAAGTTGATAAGGAAAGTAGATTAATACGAAACAGATTGTAAAGCGATATGAATTCAACGGTAAAAAAGTAACAGGATTCGTGAAACAGGTTAACGTGAACGAATACATAATGAATATGAGAGCGAATCTAAAGTATGCGAAAAACGTAAACGAAGAACGATTCGAGAGACACAGTTGNAGTTAAGGGATCTTATTCGAATTTTGTGATCGGAGCGTGCGCAAACGGTGTTAAGCCGTGACCGCAC
>OVAN01010366.1:0-15848 GCA_900406275.1 Anastatica hierochuntica | reverse complement strand
CCGTGAACCACATAACATTGACAGTGAGAATTTCGGTTCCCACAGAATACGTAAAAGGCAGGGCCATAATAACAAAGATCTGTATCCCGACAATCCGATATGCGATGGATTTTGTGGCCAACACCTACCTTACAATGGGAAACCCCAAAATTATGAATGAGCTTGCTATGAAGTTGCTTTCCCAAGTATTGAAGAGGTACTTAAGAGACCAAAATGAGGAGAAATGGGTGGATTACTTAGGCGACAACACCAACCTTGGTCTGATGTTTGTAAGTAATCTAATTAATCATGCGGAGGAGATGAGAAAAGCGAATCATCCCATCACAAGGATTGTTTTACTACCTTGGAATTGAACTTGATGAATGGGAAGGAGGAAATGTCGAGAAAGAAGGAAGGACATAGAATCGTCAAGAGGGAACCAAGATGGACATGCTTTACTTAGTGGAGCAGCAATTTATCTTTGGGTATGGTCCTAGAGACGTAGTGATCTACTTGTTCATGGACGAGCAAAGAAAATGGAGGGCTTGTAATCTTCCAATGACGGATGTGGAGCATACATCGACACAAATGGACAAGGACATCAACTTCCACCTACTAAGCCACCTTCACTACAAACTAAGCACACAACAAGGAGAATCAAGACTACATAGGCTATTTGAACAAAATCAACCCCAAGAAGATAGACACCAAGAAGAATATGGACATTCACTCCTCGGCCAATTTCGTACACCGCCACATCTAAGGACACGATATGAAAAATGCTTGGAAATGGAACTAAGAAAGAATGCCAAGGTTATAAGAAAACAAGGAAATATGCTTTCGCGAATAATGAGGAGTTTTAAAAGAAGTGCAAGGTACAAAAAATATGCCACCTCAAGCGAGAGTGATGAAAATATTCAAGAATGCCCGAAGCGTGACTTTACAAAACCAAGAATGTCGTTAGCTCTTCCGCCACTGGTGATCCAAGAACAACAAGAGCATGGAATACAACCACCAAGGACTTCATTTCAAGAGCCATCCCAGAGGAAACATGGGAAAGACCCTGTTGGCCCTTCTTCATCTCGGCCAAGGAGATCAAAACGCAACAACAATCAACCGATTCCTCCGCGGATCCAGAAGACACTCATACATATGAGTTGTCGAAAGGTACATCTACTATCCCTTGTATATATCATTACATATTTTCGGTTTTCTTATGCATTTTTAATGGGTCACTCTCACGGTTTAAAGTTCACTGAGACAATGAAATTTAAGTCCGGGGGAGGGGTTTAGTACTAATGCTGTTTTTAGTTTTGATGTTTTTCTTTTCTTTTCATGCATATTGAGTCTTGCATTGTACATAGTTATGACTTATGAAAAATCAAAAAAAATCAAAAAAATTCAAAAAAAAATCCAAAAAGATTTTCAAAGCTTCGCATATAGATTGCATACATTTTTGAATACTTAGTTTATAGGAGCATATAAGATTGCAATTTTCATAGGGAACAATGATGATACTACCTAATAGATAGATGAGTTTTGTTTAATGAATAATGCCCTCACTAGAAGTAAGATGTTGCCTAAACCACTTTTGTGATAGGAAAATCCTTCATCGAAATTGACCACTCAAAGGTCTTAGCGAATGTTGAAGTAGACTATCTTTTGAGTCAATTCCTATCTAAGATGGCTTTTTAATGAATTTTAGTATCTTGCTTATGGGCTTTGTCATACTTGACCATGGGAAATCACTACATTTGAGTTATGTTTTAACCATCTTTTACCACTCTTTCTTAGATCAAATGGCTACTCTCACCTTTATAGTAGTGACCTACCCTTGTGAAGCCTTAAAACCTTTCCTTCAAAACCCCCTATTATTTTGATATGTGAGGCCTCTTTAGGAAAGTGAACACACGGGCAAAATCCTCCGTGAATTGAAGTTGAACGACAAAGAGGATACTTCCTTAGAGTTAGCCTCACTTTATGGCTAAATAGAGTCATAGGATGGGAAAATCTTTGTGGTTTTGGGTTTGTCAAATTCTTTGGAATTGTTAGTGAATATTAAGTCAAGTAGATGTTCCTTAGTGCTTATATGATCCTGGGTTGTTTCAAAAAAGAAAGAAGGAAAAATCGAAAAAGATAAGAAAAAGAAGTGAAAGAAAAAGGCACTAGAGATTAGTACTAAGTTTAAGCTCTAACCTTAAAAAACTAAAAGCTTAGAGAGTCCACCCTTAAAAAGAAAAAGAAAGAAAAAAATCCAAGTGATTAGATAGTGGCTCTTAAAATTTTAAAAAGGCTAGTAGCTTAGAAGTTTAAAAGTTTAAGAATCTCTAGTTGTCTACAAAAAGAAAGAAAAAGAATGAGTGAGTTTGGTTCAATAGTGCTTAAATATCAGATCATACACTCGGTAGCATTTGATCATGTATGAGTACATAGAACTTTTAGACTCGAGGTCCCTGGGCGCATGGCCTTAGATATGGTCATGTATGAGTACATAGACCGTTTTGACTTGTGGTCCCTGGGTCAAAGTCCATGACCAGCGGTACTGGCCTTGGTGAATTCGTAGACTCGGTGGGCGCTAAGCTTATGGGCACATGGCCTGTTTGGACTTGCGGTCCCTTGGACACTAGGCGCTTAGACTATGGGTCGCGTACGTAGATGGACAGGGGTTAACATGTTCCATAAGCTTAGCTAACTCGCATAGTTTGGATGCATTGCATCTAGCCATGCTTAGGATTTCGTGTGCATTTCATAGACCATGGTTGGGAGCTTGTCCTCATTACATGGATTTTTGATGGGCACGTTGCCTTTGTTTCTTAGATACGGACTGACCCATGTTCCAAGGATTGGGAGGTACATTTCCTTGGTCCTTGGTTAGGGATTGACCCTTGTTCTATGGACTGAGAGTAATCTCTGTCCTGTAGACAAGGCATAGTAAAAACTCTACAAGAAACGGGGTCTCATAGACTATCCAAAGTTTTGATCTGAAAGGAAATCACTAAAATATAGTGTAAATAAAGGGGATAGGATTTCGGATGCAAGGCGTTCCATCCATTTAGTTGGTTTTCACAATGCTCATTTTCATTTGTATGCTCTTGATCCTTTTACCTGGCTTTTTCGGTTAACGCTTTACTGGTCGGGTTTGAGTTCTTCAGCTTTCGACTTTAGTTGCTTGCCTCTTCCTCCCAATAGTGTTACTCTCGAACCTTGGCTCCATGCCTTAGGTAAATGAGAATGAAGTCTCTAATGTGGCTAACTTGGTCATCATGCAATAAGCCATGGAACTCCGAGATTTTCTCCTTCTGTTACCCTTTGGCTTCCTTTGGATGCTTCAAACTTATCTTTTGTGTTGATCGCATGACCGTATTTGGAGCATCACTTCATGAGTCATGGTCGGCCAATGATTTTCCACTCTAATGTATTTGAAGACATGGCTTTTGCCTCCCATGCATAATTCACACTCACCTCTGTGGGATTTCACTAGGACTACCATGGCCTTCGAGGGAATTAGTGCTTCCTCTCATGTTCTTGTTTTTGGAGATCGTGGTTTGATTATACTCGATCTGTCAAGGTGTGGCTGAGGAGTTTTGGATTTATCAGACTTGAACAGAGAAGACCTAGGCTGAGGAGCCATAGTCAGATCAGACCTTATCTGCAAAGGCATGGGCTGAGGAGCCATTGTCTGATCATATTGGATCAACCAAGGCGAGGGCTAAGGAACCTTGGTCTAATCAGACTCTCAGCTTGGATCTACCAAGGTGAGGGTTGAGGAGCCATGGTCTGATCAGACTGGATCTGGCAAGGCGAGAGTTGTGGAGCGATGTTCTGAGCAGACTTGATCTAAGGAGACTTGGACGGAGGAGACATGGTCTGATCAGATTGAATCTGCTAAGGGTAGGGCTGAGGAGCCAGGGTCTGATCAAACTTGATCTGAGAAGACATGGACTGAGGAGTCATGGTCTTATCAGAATGGACCCGTCAAGGCATGGGCTGAGGAGCCATGGTTTCATTAGACTTGTTCTGCTATGGCGTAGGCTGAGAAGCCATGGTTTGATCAAACTAAATCCACCAAGACATGGGCTAAGTAGCTATGGTCTTATCAGAATTGATCTGCAAAGGCATAGGCTGAGGAGCCATGGTATGATCAGACTTGATCTACCAAGGCATAAGATGAGGAGCCATGATCTAATCTGAATAGATCTTCCAAGGCATGGGCTGTGGAGCCTTGATATGATCAGACATGTTTTGCCAAGGCGTAGGCTGAGGAACAATGGTCTCATCAAACTAGATCTGAGAGGACCTAGACTGAAGTGCCATGGTCTATAGAATATGGTTGTTGAACTACCAAATAGCTTTACTATCGGCAATGGCATCAACAACGCACTAAGGTGTGGGGTCATGCCTCCTCCTAGTCATATGATGTGAAACTTATTGTGTCAATAGATCAAGTTCCATGGATGTCTCCTTTGTTGGTCGTTTTTTCAACATTGGGATGGGTACGTGAATCGGTGCACAAGTTACAAGTTGTGAGAGCGTGTTGTTTCCTCTCAACAATCGAGGGTGCATGTTGTTCCTAATTTATCAGCCATATCTCTCACGTCTATCACATACCATGTAATTATAGTTGTTCTTCCTTTTAGCGCCAAACTGTTTAGGGGTTTTTTATCAACGTCCACTTGGGCAACTCTATGGAATGATGAACAAATAAGATACTTCATTAATAGCTTGAAAGTAGCCTTGTAGCCAACGATACAATGATAAATGTCTATGACTTTAACGGTAACTTGTGCTGGCCCTTGGATATTTTCTAGATAGAACATGTAATCCTCTTGTAGCGGTTGCTTGACTATGGTGCCTTTGCGTGGCTATGGCGCCTTGGCTTGACTATGGCGCCTTGGCTTGACTATGGCGCCTTGGGTTGGTTTTTTCTTATCGACCATCAGTGTGGTATTGTTGTTTCTGATCTCGTAGACCAAGTCAGTGTCGTCAAGAGAGACAATACCACCAATGAAGATGACCTTGTGGGCTATGGTGACTTGACCATAGCAACTTCCACCCATAGTGGAGTTGGTGGTTTTGAGAATGAGTTGTTCCATAGGTAAGGGCTGCCTACGTACCCTCTATAAGGGATCAAGCCAATCGTAGTTCATAGTATACCGATCAGAGGGTTTTATTACCTCAGTCGATGATGTAAGTCTTGTCGGTTTGGTTCGTGAGCATCATCGAGAGTTATAATTTGCTTGTGGCCTTATAAACAGTGGTAGAGCTTACGATGGTTTATGATCATAAACGCAAGGCTAAAGAGCATCTTAGCTCTTTAGTGTGTTATTAGACATGTCGGTACGGTTTGTGGGCACTATTGAGAGACTTAAAGATTAGGGTTACTTCGTAGGTTACATGTTGTGAACATTTTGATGAATAAGATCTTGGCAGATTTCTTATTTTTTGAAGGAGAGCTTATTGATAAGGGAGGTTCATGTAGACTATGACAATCTGCATATCCTTGCTATAGCTTGAAGGTTCTAGTTGTTGGCTTGGTTGTTAGGCCTCGGTGGCATTCTAGTCGTCACCTTAGTCTATTTGGGACTAACTATGGTACTTCTAGTATGTTTGTGACAGACTATCAATGACACCCTCATCTGTCTAGGGACATATTGTGGCTGACGCCTTGGTCTGCTTGGGGTTGTCTCTGCGGGCATATTTGTGTCTTTCGTGAATGAAGCTCTTAAATAACTCCCTATAGCGATCCTCTTTTAGGGTTTATGAGATCCTTATCCTTTTTAGGGTTTATGAGATCCTTATTTATAGATGTCTCTAATTGATATTTCCATATCTTTTAATAAATATTATGATAATTACCTATTGGTTTCATCTTAGCAATAATGATAATTTCTTTTTTAGCTTCACCTATGATAATATGATAAGTAAGAACCATAGGAGAATATTATGGGAATATTCTCGGTCCTAGTTTCCTCAGCTCTCGCGTTGTATTATGACAATGGTTTGAGCCCTGGTTTCAATGGTAACTAAGGAGGTAAGAACATACTTAGTTTCCTAAGATACTAACGAGTTTACAGCGACTTGCCAAACGACATTGGTCATCAAATCGATAGCAAAAAAATCCATGATTGTTTGAAAATTATAGTAAATTCGATTGAAATTTACAACTATACCTTTGATTTAAAAATGTATACAATCTGTTATTAATTTCTCGTTCGACTTCACTATTGTTTGGGGGTTTTTTGGTGACTCTCGATGGAGAAGTACAAGAACGAGAGAGATCGAAGGTTTTGTAAAGAGATTCTTTATTGATATGGTTTTAAGAGATCAATTACAAGTGTTTGTGTTTTTGTCAAAGGTCTTGGATCCTTGAACTAGGGTTCTTCCCTTTGTATTTATAGTTTTCGAATAAGATTATTTTCATATTTCTTTATGGATAACTTCTATATTCGAGTATATCTATACAATAAAGAATATTTCCCTAATTCGTTAAGGTATTTGTCCTTATCTCCTCAGATTTAAATCCTCTAAGGGGGATATTCGCCCTACCTCGACTATGACCTCGGCTTTGCAGTGTGTCCTCGCCTATGGCCTTCGTTTACACATTCAACTAGGGAGTTTGTTTGTTTCTCTTTGGTCTAGTTATGGCCAGACGCTAAGGGAATAAAATTAGTGATAGCTTAAGTTTTTGCCCGAGAAAACACTGTAAACGCACAGAAGTACGTTGTAGTGGTTCGGGATCGAATCCACAGAGACCGAAGGTAGCACGAAGAATGTCATATCAAACAGCGGGCTAAAGCGAAAAAGATGTCTTTTAACAGATGCAATAAATTGAAATTAAGTAAGCAAAGTAAGCGAGCAAGTAACAGCAGGTTTGTAATTGAATCAAAGAAGTGTTGGGCATTGTGTATTCTTAGAGAAACATTTCATTGAAGACTCGAGTTATTGACTAGGGAACATGTTTTAAACCGTCTTGAACTCAAAGAGTAATATAGAACTGATCTACTTCCGTAGTATCAATTCCCTATGTATTAGAAACCTCAAGACTAACTTTCGTTGACTCTCGGATTCTAATCATGCATTCTAAATAGGTGTGATAGGTTCACAATTCACTTAAACATCAACTTCCATCGGCTTAAGAAGAATTGCTCAATTAGGATTCTTTTAGGTATTTAAACAAACACATTCCAGGCATTAAAAATTTTAAGATCATAAACTAAGTGGCCAGTTTAATTTCATGCATTACGAACAATCCTAGATGAAGATCCAATTGATTAAATCCCTAATCATACAATTCTATGTCAACAAATCATGCATCCCTATGTGAGAACCCTAAACCCAACTAATAGACTACTCACTCATGTCTAGAGAATCAACACAAATCAAATCAGAAAGAGACATAATTGTATTAATCAATAAACAAAGAGTAAGGTTCAGAATTCTTCTCGGATTCAGATTACGGAAGATGATTCTTCTCCTTAGGTTACAAATCTCTCTCTTGCTCTCAAAAACTCAGAGAAAGTGCATAATAAAACAAGAAACACGAGCTTAGGTCTTAGTAATTAAATCTGGTTCACATAAGTTCGGTATGGTTCTTCATAAAATTGGTACGCAAAACGGGACAGGGATCGATCGATCTTGAGACGAGGATAAATAGATCCTTGTCCATCTGACTGGGTATATCAGCTTTTCACGAACACTTCCTTCGATTCTTCAAGTCCTTCAAAAATGAAATCTTTCCGCACTTCCAAGCTCGATCCCTGTAAAAAAACTAAAGAACACAATTATGCGCCAAAGATCTCCGAATACATACTAAAAACCATAATTCTCGAGTAAAATCCGTAATAAAAACCACTAAAATACTAACACATCAAATACCCCAGACTTGAATCTTTGCTTGTCCTCAAGTAAAAGAAACGAAGATTAAGCCTACGGGAAAAGAAGTTTGAAAACCAAATTGATAATACGCTATCAGAAAACCTTACTCTGCCCGACTTTCTGTAACCATATAAACTCAGAACAATGAGATTATTGTCATCGAGAACCACTGCATCACCTTCCAAGCCCAGCCATACTCTAAAATCTGAACCTGCAAACTCAGCTTCCATTTTAATAACTCTCTACATTCATTCAAGATAGGCGTGAAACTTTTTCACCAAAGAACTCATAATGAAGAAATCATTCTAGGTATTTAAGGCTTTTAGTGGTAAGGCTTAGAGTGTTTCAGGTATCAAAAACTGCGTCAAGATGCAAGACATTATGCAAAATCGCAGGAGAGAAAGAGTATATTGATATCCATGTCCCCTAACTACCCAAGCACAAACCACCAATCAAAAGTAAGTTGAATATGTGCAAACTTCAGGGTGAATCCAATCCACAATATAATATGCAAATGCTAATTTCCAAACTAGATATGAAGAAGAATAAAATAATTTTCGTTTTTCCCAAAAGAAAATCTGGAAGAAATTAGCATATCAATGACGTTTTTAAATCTTAAAACACCCATACAGCATGAAGAAATGCAACATATCCATTTAAACCACCAAAACACCCAACACTGAGAAATCAAACACTCAGGACCTTGTCTAACCACCTAAAATGTACAACCCTACCTAAGCAATTAGAAGGATCATGTCTACCCTATTCTCTCCATTGTTTTTACACATGTGTGCATATAAAATCAAAAAAAAATGTATGGAGATTGAAGGAGATAAGGTAAGGGTGTATTGCCAGACTAAAGATGAGTCTTGTCAGTTAGGATTACCGAAAAAAATAGTAGAAAAATTAGGATGTAATCATTAATGATGGGTTTGATTCTTGATTTTAAGTTCCTGGATCAAAGCATTTAAGTTCATTAGTAGTCCAAATAAAATAGAGTTAATAACATTTCAAACAAGAGTCTGAGTTCCAGAGATTTCTGGTTGGGAGTTTGGTCATGAGTTATTCCTGTTTGCTTGCGCTAAAAGTTCAAATGAAATGGTCAGTGAGAATATAAATAAGTGCAATGCGCTGAGAAAATAGTCTGAAATCATCATGAAGCATAAATAATCCATAAACTGACTCAAGAAAAACATCAAAATGACTCAAATAACACCAAAAGAAAAAGAAAAAGCATAAGTAACCATCCTTAGACATGTCTCACACCGTCTCGGTGGGAAACAAATTCAAGGAAGGGGTAAGTACAAAATAAAAAAAATCCAAATAAAATGAAAAACAAAAATACAAAGATAAAGGAAAGAGAACTACTGAGTTGTTCTGGAGGTGCTAGGCATATGTTCGGGTCTTGCTCTAGGGCACCTGCGTTCATCTCCGGAAGTTGAGTCTGCTCTCCTCTTGGAGCGTTCCACGCTGCGTCTGGCCTCCTCTCTCGCAAGAGCCGCAAGACCCTCTTAAGTCTCCTCCTCCTCATCAAACTCCTCGCTCTCAGTCTCCTTGTGATCATCACCGTCACCAGCTGCAGGAATGGTGGCGCTCCACGCCTAATAGTGTCCTCACAAACAGATCTGCTAGGAGAACAAGAAAGTAGCCTCCCTATCCTGGAGAGCCTTCTGGCAAAATGCAGCATGAGAGAGCTCGTCCTCTGATGACTCTGAACGGTCGATGCTCTGAACTCAGCAGCAGTAATAGAAGGGCGCAGTGGCAGGTCAAGCTCGTAAGCACTAAAATCATCCGGAAACAGCTCTGCGATCTCAGGATCAATGGGTGCAGCAGGTGGAGGCATATCTTATAATCAACATCATCCGCAACATGATCCCCAGCAGGACCTAAAGAACCCTTCTTGAAAGAAGGGGGACAGGGACAAAGACGCTCTGGAGGAGGTAGAAACTCAACTCCTGATGAATCCGCTAGAGATGTCAAGTTCGACCATGGCAGCTCGATGTATAGAGACCTATACTGGCGGTCCTGGAAGTGATATATTAATGGTCTCGAGCTATCTATATCATCCTTCCATGGGGAAGCAAGAATGGTGCAGTCTACGAGATGCTTCCCATCAAGGAAAGCATAGTCAGGTTATGGTCCAGAAAATTCTTATCTGCTTGGAGAGCTTGAACTCCACTCTATGGTGACTAGTGAAATCCAATCTGACAAACTGCAGAAGTCGGGTAATAAGAGCACCCACAGCAAATTACTTCTTCTCAGAAGCAACCACCTTGAAGAAGGCGAATTTGTCAGTAACCACTGCAACCATGTTCAGATCCGTTCGCGCCACATAACAGATCTGAGGTGCCAAGTCCCATGTATGTTCAACGCCAAGAAAAAGAAGACCCAACTCATCGTTGGCACAGCAGCCTGGATAGACTTGGCGTAAATGTGCGAGCTAAGAACCTTAGCCGTAAGGCAAAGGACAGGACTGCGGATACACGACTGCTTCAAGATCCGAGAGACCAATTGCCCAACAGCAAAAAAGTCCCAGAACTCACTGGACCTTGGTTGAGTTGGTACCCATGTACCACAGCCTTGCACAAAACAAAAAACTCTAGCCAAGTCCATGAGAGAGAGAGAATAATACTGACCCTACACAATAAAGGAGAATGTGCCTTGGTCAACCACCGGGTTGTCCAATTCCGGATAGACACAGCATGCAGAGGTCAAAAACTCCCGACGTAGCTTGGGATAGACATGCTCCTGAAGCTCCACCAAGCCTCGGAGTCCCATCCTGTCAAAGTGGGCATAGAAGTATAGTCGAATACCAAAAGCCTCCAGGAGGTTGTCATCAACGACTCAAGTCATCAGGAATGTGATGTGTCCCATGTCCTGTAGAAACTGCGAGTCATATTAGTCCCACTCATAAGTAACCGGACGTTTCGCAGGATTTATGAGATCACTCCTCTTGAACTGATGGTGTAGAATGGAGCTAGACGGGTCTCGCATCTTTGAAACCTCTCCTATCTTTCGTTTATCCATAACCTGAAAAAAATAGACACTTGAAAACCAAATTAGTATCCAAATCAAAACAAGACAAACACGAAAATAACGTACTCTGATTCAAAGAGTATTGTTCATGCAAAAATCATGCTCAAAAACATCAAGAGCATGCATCAAACCATTCATCAAAGCAAGAACAACATCAAATATGTCCAATTTTCATTTTGCATTTCAAGTCCAAGTGTAAATAATCGATTCATCGCATCTAATCATCAAAACATGTATTGATCATTCTTTAAGATGCCACACAGGAATTAAAAAATCAATACCAAAAGCAAATCATGAAGAAACATGCATCCTCGCAAAAATATGACATACGAAACGCGAAATCAAAAAATCACCAAATTGAATCCTTAAAACGCTAAATACAAGTGTAATTATCCTGCTAAACATCTTAGAACATTTATATAAGATCATTCAAGCACCAAAAATCGATCAAAATTCAAGAAACAAAAGTTCCCAAATTTCTCCGAAAAATCTGCTAGAAGAGATTGCGTACACATACCTTAGATTTTGCGAAATCTGATCGGATAAAAAGATAGAGCACGAAATTCTCTTCATTTTAGACTCAAAAACGACTCAGACCTGTGAAGAATTGAGGAAAATCGAATTTGAGAGGTGATTTTTTGTTTTAGAGTGAAAGAGGATTATGGAACTTTCCTGGGTTGAAGTCACGATATAAGCTGCGTTTTCAGGACATGGATCGATCTATCTGTGGACAAGAATCGATCGATCCTTGTCCCTCTCTTTTGGCATGAAATTAGATAGGGATCAATCGATCCGAGGAAAGGGATCGATCGATCCCTGTCCGTTTGTCTGGGTGGTTTTGCTTTTCTACATTTACAAAGCTAAAAACACAAAAACGTCAAAAACACCAAATACCAAAAATCAAAAACGTAAAATACAACAAAACTAGCTAAAAATCAAAGAAAACACTACCTAGTTGGTTGCGTCCCACTCAGCGCTTGTTTAAAGTCTCGAGCCTGACTGTAATGCGATCAGAAGGTAGGTGGATCCTTCAAAAGAATTTGCATATTCACGTCGAGTGGCTCGTCTCAATGTATGGCTTAAGTCTCTAGCCGTTTATAGTGAATTTTCTCCCATTTTCATCAAGAACAACAACTCCATATGGTCGGACCTCAACAACCAAGAATGATCATGACCAACGCGATTTGAGATTTCCTAGAAACAATCGCAAATGTGAGTTAAACAACAGTACCTTATCTCCTACAGCGAAATGGCATGGAATGATCCTCCTATCATGGAATGCTTTAGTCCATTCCTTGTAGATCCTTGTGTCCTCATAAGCATTCAATCGAATCTCATCAAGTTCATTGAGTTGAATCATCCGTTTCTCAGTTGTAGGCTTGATGTCAAAGTTCATCAACTTTGTAGCTCAAAGTCCCTGGTACTCGAGTTCAACAGGCAAATGACATGCCTTCCCATACACCAAATGAAAAGCTGTAGTATCTAGTGGTGTCTTATAGGCGGTTTTATACGCCCATAGCGCATCATCCAGCTTCACATACCAATCTTTTCAAGTTTTGCCTACAGTGTTTTCTAGGATTCCCTTGATTTTCCAGTTGAAAATCTCAACTTGTCCACTTGTTTGAGGATGATAAGGTGTGGCTACCTTGTGTCTAACTCCATGCTTCTTCAACAAATTCTCAAACAACCTGTTGATAAAATGGGATCCTCCATCACTTATTACCGCTCTTGGCACACCAAAGCGAGGAAAAATCACAGATTTGAACATCTTTCGGACCACTTTGGCATCATTAGAGGGGTTGGCCAGCGCCTCAACTCACTTGGAGACTGACGTGAGTCGAGTTTAATATTTATAAACTTATCGCCCTACTTTCAATCCCGCAAGAGAACGGGGTCAATCGTAGTACTTTAGGATCATCCAAGACTTAAGAGGCTTGTACTAGTAGAACCTAAACAAGGAGAATGTACTAAGGGTTCTAGTCTAGGTGGCGATGTAGTAAGAGATTTTAAAGGGTATCTACTAAACCTAATCGAAATCCAATGTAACCATGGTGGTTTTGCATAAAAGAAAACAATAAATAGACTAGCATGAAAGTAAAGCAAGAAAAGAGTAAACTTGGATCTAGTCAAAAGAAGGATAGGATCTTGAGACAATGGTTATGGGTTCGGGTTCAATCTAAAGATGTAATTGACTTCGGTAAGGCTTTATTAGAGGATGGAAGCTATTCCTAGACCAAGGATCCCTTTATAATCGATCAAACTACTCTCATGACGGAGATCTATTCACCTATACACACTACAAGGCTCAACTCTCGTTTGTTTCCTATCTACGCATGTATGTGATAGTTAGTCTCAAGCCATTTTATCTATTTAACACCTTGCTGTCCCTTTGGGCAAACTACTCTCATAGCTCAAGGTGGAAAACATAGATCTAGTTCTCACAAGCATTTCATCGAACACTTTCTAGGCGTCTTTGAGCAATCAATGAATTTCAAAGAACTAAACTAGATCGAGTAGGAATCTATGACAAGATCTAGCCTAAACATTCATTACAACCTTAGATCTAACCCTAGCCTACCATATCTCAAGATTCAAGATGGATCTACTCATTAAAAGTCATGGAAATCCAAAGACAATAAATGGGTCTTTGAGCTCCCATGGTTTTAGAAGCATAGATCTAAAAAAAGAGATGAGAAAGATAAGATCCAAATTACTCAAACAAAACAAAGAGTTATTACAAGGTCTTTAGATCTCAAAACAAAAGAAAATAGAAGTGTTCTTAAGCTTAAAGATGTGTCTCAAAATTGTGTAGAAGTGTTTGTTTTGTTCTTGGAACATAAGAGGGTATTTATACTAAAGAGAGAAGAGAGGAAGCCCTAAAAAGGGTGTTTTTTGGATAAAGGTAACACAACATCAACCTCAGGTGACCCACCATAAACCTCACAGGTCGATTTTGTGTTGCCTTTTGCAGCAGGCTGTAAAGGAGACACAACATCAACCTCCAGGTCGATGGCTAGTTTCCTTTGCAATTTCTTGTGGCTTCTTGCTCCTCTTTGATGCCTTGTTGATCTCCACTTCTTCCATAGCATTTAGCTGCTCTTTTCCTTGATTTCTTAGCTCCAAATCCACCTTGAATCCATCTCTAGAGCCTCCATAAATCCATATCAAATTTGCACCTACAAATGCAAAGAAAATGTATGCAAATGCAATATGTTTCTAAACTAGACTCTAGACTCAAACTAATACATTCTAAGACTTATATGCCGTATATACACCTTAAAAGTGGATGAAACTAAGCTAAAATGCATCTAAATATGCATGAAAATATGTACACATCAAAGACATAGTCTACTGCAACCAAAATGTATTGATTTTCAAAAGAAGATGGGAAAGGTCCCATGAAATCAATACCCCACACGTCAAAAACCTCTACTTATAGGATGAAGTATTCAGGCATCTCATTCCTCTTACTGATAGTGCCTCTCCTCTGACAAGTATCACACTTAGAGACGTAATCATTGGCGTCCTTAAAGAGTGTTGGCCAACAAAAACCTGCTTGAAACACTTTCGAAACAGTTCTGAAAGTAGCAAAATTTTCTGTATTTTTTTAGATGAAGGGCATTCCAGCTGTTTGGTTGCTCTCTCCCATGTCTGTCTTGTAGTCTGTAAGGTCTGGCATTTCGTACCTCTATGAGCTTGTAAGGTCCTTCCTCAATTGGGGCTAGCTTTCCAGCGGCTTTGTCCTTGGTGTTGTCAACCACTCTCCTTAGGACACAATCTCCTTTTTGGAAATTTCGCGTTCTCACCTTTCTATTGTAGCTTCTAGCTACATCTTGCTGGTAACACCAGCTGCGCACCATTGCAACATCCCTCTTTTTCTCAATTAGGTCCAGATATAAGGTCATTAGGTCGTCGTTAGCTTCCTCATTGTGGCAAAGATTGTGGTTTTCTTTACTCTTATCTTTGCGGGAATAACTACCTTTGTGTCGTAGACCATGGAATAGGGGGTTTCGCAGGTGGCAGACTTGATGGTCGTTTGGTATGCCCATAGTACACCAAGGAGTTTATCGACCCAAAATCTTTTTTTCGCATCCAGCTTTTCTTCAGCATGTTGACGATTGTCTTATTAGTTGATTCTATTTGGACAATTGACTGTGGATGACGGGATGTAGCGAAGCCGAATTTAATCTCCCACGTCTTACAAAATTCTTTGAAAGCATTTCTTGTGAATTGGGGCCCATTGTCTATGAAAATCTCGTGGGGCACTCTAAACCTATAAATGATTCTCTTTCGTAGGAAATTCCGTATTTGGACTGTAGTGATTTGGCTCAATGCTTCTGCTTCCACCTATTTGGTGAAGTAATTGATGAGGGCTAGATTTCGCTAGTGATTAACTCAATTTCAAGTTTTAAATTTTTAAGCCTTAATCACTAACAATCCCCACTAACAGCAAGTATACGACTATGTCGATTGTACTATTTAAGGGTCGAACCCACGAGAGCTAGAGATGCAAGCACTAAGAATATACAATAACTCCTAAGCTAAGCAAATAAGAAGGGGGATAAAGTGGTGACACAAAGATATTAAAGAAAATGCAACACAACCGAAACACACTAAACAAGACATAAGACAATGGAGAAGTGGAACTTGGATTGGCAATTGAGAAAGGGTAATCAAGTGGCTAACTAACAAGAAAGGATTTAATCAAAAGAACTAGTCTCACAAACAAGGATTCATTACTAGCCTAATCCACTCTCGTGACAATAGGCCATTTCCATATTGATTACATTCACTCACACTCTCGCTGTATGGCAAATNGCAAATGATAAATCAATTAGGAATCATTAAGAACAAGTCCAAGAACTCAACCTCATCACTACGGAATCAATGCCTGAACTAATACCACCCTCATGGCTAAAAGTCATATTTGCAAGCTAATATATTTCACTCACGCTCTC
>OVAN01010365.1:0-15848 GCA_900406275.1 Anastatica hierochuntica | reverse complement strand
TGTTCATCATCTGATCTTATCGCTTTTTGGCCACAGAGAATCTGTGAACCATGTAAACATTTACAATGAGAATTTCGGTTCCCACACATTCTCCAAAGGGTCTTTAAGGTTCTTCCTCATTGTGCCTACTACTTCCTTGATGTTGTTGACTGAATCACTTGAGTTGCAAACTGTTGAGAGTAATTTAGGCCATGGGAATTCCCCCAGGCTTAGATGGAGTACAACCGTAAGACCTCAAAGCAGGGGAATGCCCAGAAGCAGGAAGCTAGATGACGTTGCATAGCCGGAAGTAGGAAGCCAGACGACCCTGCATAGCCGGAAGCCGGAAGCCAGCCGGCCGCGGACTGTTGCTTATTTTTACTATTTAAATTAGCAGATAATGATGTATATTCTAGATAAAGATGCATATATTCTGTAGATAATCATGATATATCTGATTCTTGGAGGGATAATCATGAACTCCATGTATAAATATAAAGCTTAAGGGTAAAACGTGGGGACACAAAACCCTATGCTAAAGAACTCAATACAACCTGACACTTTCTCCATTGTTGATCTTTAAGCTAAGAACACCTTCAAACCACCTTTGCTAAACTATCATTGACATCCAGCTTCCGTAGTGCTTACAAAGAACGACCAAAATCACCCGTAACAGTTGGCGCTAGAAGGAGGGTAAGCTTTCAAAAACAACTATGTGACGATGGTTGGAGACAATCGTGAATTAGCAAACATCACGCCTAGACGAACAGATCTAACCTATGAGGAGATGCTATATCAGCTAGAGACCTTTCAAAAGAGATTAGGCGAGATGGAGCAACTACGAAGGGAGCAAACTCCAACCGGAGTTGATGTCGCAGCTGCAGAGCTTCAGGCTTTGAGACAGCAGATGGAAACTCTTACCAAGACACCCCCGGAGAACACGCAACGCTTGCAGCAACTGTAGCTGGAGATGGAGACCCTCAGAGAGGCAAACTCGGCTTTGACGGCAAATCAAGCCACGAATCAGAGGTTCAAGGTCCACGTGCCCTGGATGCAACCTCTAGAAACTCCTCCTACCAATAACTCTTGAGAAAGAGGAAACGCAGCAGCAACGAGAGCACATGAGAACAAAAATCTTGCTCAAGAGCGAGAAGATCTTATGGACATAGAAGAGCCGCAAGCCGCAAGTCTTGTCCCACTCTCTGATGAGGCCAGACGACTGGAACAGATGTTTTCCAGTAAGTTCGAGGCGCTGCAGTCGGTAATCGAACGACTTCTAAATTTTTTACCTCCTCTGAGGAAAAGTGCCCTAAGCTCTTATGCGGGCACTCCTTTCTCAGATGAGATTACACTCACCGATATGCCAAAGAAGTTCACCTTCCCATTCATCAAGCCGTACTACGGGAATTCGGACCTGGATAATCACATCGCACAGTACAAGAAAAAGATGCTCACTGTAGCGAACCAGAAGGAGAAAAAAGAAGTTGCCATGTGCAAGGGATTTGGTTCCAGCCTGACGAGAGCCGCCTTGCAATGGTTCACATCGATTCCAACTGGAACCATAAGATCTTTTGCTCATCTGACTGACCTGTTTGTAGAACAATTTGCTAGTAGCAGAGTGACTCCCAAGTCATCTGATGACCTTTATGAGATCAGACAGTGTAAGGGAGAGCCACTCAAGAGCTACCATCACCGCTTTAACAATTAGAAGGTCACGATCCCAAACTGCAGTGTTGCCACCGCAATTTCTGCCTTTAAAAGAGGACTTCCGTCTGATGTTGATCTGTACAAGGAGCTCACAAAATATTAGTGCAGAATGATGGAAGAAGTGCTCTCCCGCGCCCAGGCGCAGATCAAGTGGGAAGAACACCTACTTGCTAGGCAAGAACCTCTGGTCATGAGGACCAAGAAGACGGCCAGAGAAGACAAGCCCTACCAGAGAAGATGGACAGAAGGGAGCCAAGGGACACAAGCCTCTAGGTAAGTCGGACGGCAACAGATTTCCGTTAGTACATACTTGGCTAGATGTGTCCAACCTACCAATATCAATCGCGGAGCTGGTAGGAGTCATGAAAAAGATGGGAGGCCAAGTCAAATGTCCCAAGACGATGAGGTTGCCCGACCATCCCTAGAATCCGAAAAATTGGTGCGACTTCCACAGTGACCACGGTCACAGAATGGAGTATTGCATATCCTTAAGAATAAAAGTCAATGAGCTGCTCAAGAAGAGACATCTACGAGGCATGATAGGGTGATCAATGTCATATCCAGAGTATTAGAGATAAGTGGCACTACACATGCCGCTGCGAAGAAAAGCACAAGGCTTGCGAAAAACAATCATGGCACCCCAGAAGTCAAGCGTCAAAACCTCAGCCAAAAAGTCATAAGTTTCGCGACTGGAGGAAAAGATGCAATCCTAACTCCACATCATGACGCAATGGTTGTTTCATTGTCGGTGGCGAATTGTTTCATGAAGAGGGTAGTCATCGATAATGGAAGCTTTACGAACGTACTCTTCCTGGGAGCATATATAGACTTGGGTCTAACCCAGGAAGCCTTGATTAAGAAGACTACACCATTGGTGGGCTTCAGCGGAGAGGTCAAGCAAACTATTGGAGAGATAGCACTCTCAGTTTGCGCTAGAGGAGTCAACCTGTCNTGGAGGAGTCAACTTGTCCACCAAGTTTTCCATCATAGATTGTCCCTCCGCCTATAATATGATCATANTAGGCAGACCCTGGATACACGAGATGAGAGTCGTGCCGTCAACTCTGCACCAAGTACTCAAATTCCCAACTCCATGGGGAATCAAGGAGATTAAGGGTTTTCAGGAGAATGCTCGATTGTGCTATCAAACCACTTTAAAGGGAAATACATCCCCCTTGTAGCAATTACAGAAACCACTCCTCGCATTGCACACTGAGAAGCTGGAAGTGGAACAGTTGGACGACGTACCTTTGATACATGGTGAACAAGGCAGAAATCTCAAAACAGGGGCAAGATTGCAAGAAGTCCTACGTCAGAGACTGATAGACTTCTTGAGGTCCAACGCTGATTGCTTCATATGGTCCCACGTGGATATGCTAGGGATAGACCCGAAAGTCATAGTGCATAAGCTGCAAGTGGACTCCAAGTACCCAGGAGTCAAGCTAAAAAGGAGAATGTTCTCACCTGAACGAGACGTAATCATCAATGATGAAGTCAAGAATCTCCTCGCAGTCGGGTTTGTCACGGAGGTCCACTACCCGGGCTAGCTGGCAAATGTTGTCGTGGTGCGGAAGAAGAATGGCAAGTGGAGGGCTTACATAGATTTCACGGATCTAAATAAATCCTGGCTTAAGGATCCTTTCCCTTTGCCAGGCTAGAAGCCATGGAGAACATGATCAAGCGCCTGCCGGGAGTAGCTCCAACGATTATCAGCAGCACTCGCAACTCCTACGCAGATATGCGCTTCATCGACGCTATCGCTTTCGGCGAATTCCCCAAGAGGTTCTCTTAGCCAACCATGACTCTATACGATGGGACCACCGATCTAGACACGCACATCTCACAGTATCGCCGACGCATGCTCACTGCCCCCATTAGCCATGATCACTTGGAAGTCTGTATGTGCAAAAGACTTGGAGCAACCCTCACAGACCCAACGCTGTTGTGGTACTCCAACCTAGCCAACGACTCCACCAACTCCTTTGTCATGCTAACGGATCGCTTTGTCGAGCACTTCGCTAGCAGCCAAATTTTGAGACGTGACTCTGACGATCTCTATTGAATCAAGCAACGCCCAGATGAGAGCTGGAGGGAGCACCTCCACCATTTCAACGGAGTGAAGGTGTAGGTTTCCTAATTCGTCGCCACCACAACCATCTCAGCCTTTAGGCAAGGGCAGCTGAACGATGGTGACTTGTATGAAGACCTCACCAGATATCCCTACCACACTATGGAAGACGTACTCTCTAAAGCCTGTGCCCAAATCAAATGGGAGGAGGACCCATCTTATCAGGCCCAACTGGCGCAGAGAAATCATCCCAAGGAGCATGTTAACTCCAAGACCACCACAGATGATAAATCTAACGCTAATTTTGGACATGAAAACTATGCCAAGGGAGGCCCCAGAGGATGGCCAAAGCCCTTAGCAAAACTTGAGCACGAGAAGTACGTGCCCATGACCTGGCCCGAGATGTCCAACATGGTGATATCCCCGGCTGAGATAGTGACCGAACTCGGATGTTTGACCAGAACGGTCAAGGGCCTGTAAAGATGCGGTCCCCCCCACCCCCAAGCACAAGAGAGACATGTCTAAGTTGTGCAATTTTCACCACGACCATGGTTACCTAATGGAGGATTTCTTCCAGCTAAGGTTCGAAGTGAATGAGTTTCTCAGAAAGGGATACCTATGAGAGTTCCTCTCAGAAAGAGCAAGGGTGCTCATTCATGAACAGACCAAGAATGACGTTCCCATGGGGCCAAGGCCTAATTAACCGAGGCACGGTTATGATGTCAACTTTATCACTGGAGGATCAGAAGTAAGCACTCGCGCTGCCAAGATCAACCATGAAGTAGATGTCATGGTGGTAAACAAAGAATGTGAAGATGGCCCTGGCGGAATAAGATTCACCGCTAATACCGAAGGAGAAGTGATAACTCCACATTACGAGTCCTTGGTGATATCAATGAAAGTAGCAAACTTCCTCATGAGGCACATCCTCGTTGACAATGGCAGCTCCACTAATATAATCTTCACCAATGCCTTTGGAGGCTTGGGACTAAACGAAGCAGAGATCACTAGAAAGACCACTTCTCTAGTCAGATTCAGTGGCGAATTGAAGGGGAACATGGGAGAAGTAATCCTACCGGTATACAGCCGGAGGTGTGAACCAAAGAACAAAGTTCCTCATTATGGACTGCTCTTCGGCGTACAACACAATAATGGGGAGGCCCTGAATACATGATATGAAGGATGTTCCATCAACTCTACATCAATCCTTGAAATTTCCAACACCTTGGGGATAAAGGGAGACCACATGAGATCAGGAATGGGCCCGCTCATGCTACCATACGACCCTTAGAGCTATCGCTACAAAGTCCCGCTCAATGGCCACAACCATGGAGATCTCTGCCGAGCCGTTGCACGAAAAAAGCAACCCTCAAAGAATAATGCCGCATACCGGTCAGGTGGGCAAGGGCGCAGGCAAGAGATGAGCCTGACGGGAGCGCAGGGGTATGAAATGCCCTCCCCAGCTAGAATACAAATTCTAAGAAAGAAAGCCTTGTCGTAAGCCTTGACACTTCTTCTTCGCCATGTGATGGCCATCGTTTTTCTTAGAATTTAATTATGTAATAAAACCACCCACTATTCTTTGACGAAAGAAACTGCGGGACTTGAAATATATTCTTGAAAGAAAAGAAAACGATTTCCTTTGGAGAAAAAAAAGATATAACATCTTTTAGAAACTCCTTAAGAATTTACTAAGGCCTTGTGCCAAAAAAATTCATATAATGCGGACGAGATCCTAAAAACCACAGCTGAAAGGCCATGGCGGAATGCAGATGAGCACCTAACTATGGTCTATCCAATGGAGGCTAGATCCTAAAACCATGGTTTAAAGACCATGGTGGAATGCGAACGAGATTATAAAAACCATGGTTGAAAGGCCATGGCGAAATTCGGACCAGCCGGTACATGCAATGCATCAAAACTATGAGTTAGCAAAACTATTAGATATGTGCACCCATGTCCATCCTAGTATGCGGCTCATAGAAAAACTTAAAACCGGTCGATCACAAAAAAAAGCTAGAAAAAAATTTGACACAATGTGTCAATAAGTCTTCGGCCCGGGGACTAAATGTGCAAACAAGCCTTGTGCCCAGCGGCAGGTGTGCCCACCAGTCTTATTTATTAAAACAGAGATCCCAATCGAGACTAAGTCTTGTTAATTAGATGCTTATGAATTCGCGACTCATACGACGTAAAATTAGCAGGACCTTAGCTCACAGAAACCTGACTTTCATAGTGTGACAGACTCGAACCTATGGTTCACCGAGGGCTTGATGTACCACAGTTACTCTTGGTTAAGACCACCACAGACCCATGGTTCTCAAAGGTCATGTGCCCCCGGGCTTAGATGTCAAATTGAAAAATTTGTAAATCTAATGCCCCAGAGATCATAGTCCACCAGGGCTATGTGCCCCATGTTTTCTTTGAATGCAGATTCAACGACGAAAGATCATGGACCTACCGGAGCTGTGGATATCTAGGCCCCAATAGAGCGGTCAGAAGCGACAGCTCGGATTGCTTCAGCTGCCCAAGGCCAAAAGCCCCATAAATCTGAATGTCATGCCCAAAGAGCAAGAGAGCCCTGGAACATAGGAGAGGATGCAAGGAGCTAACCTCTGCCATGGACATGACATGATCAAACCAGACGAATCCAAAATCCATAAGTCCCCACCTTCATAATTAAGTTCGGAGATAATCTAGCGCAACCAGCACAAACCCATTTGTTGCATAGGCAGCTGTTACGGTTCACCAATACCACAATATTGATTCGAAGTCTCCTCGATAGAGCATGTCTAAGAAGACGACCGAACAATAAAAAGGTCGAGGTAGTGAAAAGTAGCAAGAAGAAGCCAAGTAGAAAATGAGGTAAAAGCCCCAAAAAGCCTATTAGGGTTAAAACCTCGAGTCTCGAAGACACAAAATGTTTCCAGGCCGAGCAACCTAAGAATAAACTCAATGGCGCAGGGACCCAAAAAAGTTCAGAGGCTTTCAGCCCAACGATAGAGTTCAAGGTCACGAAGGTCTGTAAAAGTTCGACACCCACAAAGAAACCCACACAGGGTAAAATATGGCGCTGGACGAAACCAACACATACAAGCCAAGATAGCATTCGCAGACTCCTATGGCCCTTCAATAAAAAGCCATCGAGAATATCAGGACTTTTGGCACGTGAAGAAGTAACAAGGCTTGCCATGGCCTCCATTGGCGGAAACGATATTCTTCCAATAAGGTGATTTCTATGGTTCCTTGAAATAATGAAGGGATGGTCATCTAAAAAGGTATTTATATCTCGTATTGAATGGTTGAATGCTACCTCGGAAGCCGGTTCAGATTCCCGTGAGCTAGAGCCAAGGCTAACGCAAGGAATGAATCAAAGGAGTGGAAGCCAAGTCAGGTGCGATAGAAAGCCACGACAACAAGTTTGGATAAATAAACAAACAAAAGGCAAAGGACTCCATGGATTTTATTACATCATCAGAAAAGTTCTTACAAAGGAATGTTGACAAGCCAAATACTACAAAGCATCTTTTCTCAGAAGAATGAAATCTATTACATTTGGTTTCATCAGTACGTCTCTAACGACTAAGTAGGGTGAGAAGCATTCAATGCCCTGGAGGACTTCTGCTGAAGCTAAGGACGCCTCCCTTGCTTGGACCCGGAGTGCCTATCCACAATGGACGGATTTAAACCAGGGTGTCGCGTCAAGTATCCCCATGTTAGATAAGATCATACCAAATTATAAACATCAGGACCAAAGGTTGGAGAGAGGTGCCTATGGGGGAGACTCACCCGCAACCTGGAGATGATTGTATTCCTTCTATTGCCATGGCTGTAATAGACCTCGAAGAGTCCAAGGGCACCCAAGCCCATCCATCGTGGCTGTTGTGGCCGTGATGGTTTAGGAAGCCAGGCGACCGTACTAAGGGTTCCATCGTCTTTCGTCCATGGTTTTTTGTTGAAATACGACTCATCTTCAACCTGGAGAGCCATATTCACTCCATTAGTCCTCATCATGGACAGTCTTGGCAACGTTAAATCCAAAGGAAGCACCAAGGATGTCCAGCATGGCAAAAGGAGATCACCAAGGTGGAGTTCAATTCGGATATACATGGCAGTAGCCAAGGCTTTTCAGGCCAATTCGGAAGCACCATGGAGAAATCTACGTGTAGCGATGGTCTTGTCTCCTTATTCTGACATGATCCTTGCCCTTGGATGATGGAGGAAATCAAGAGGCAACCCCTGAATATGGGGAAGTCCAAGAGACTCCCAAGTGATTCTGAAGCCGATCCTTTGATGATTTCATCTCAGACTTGCACGCCAGAAAGAAAACGATCAGGTTGCATGTCTATGAAAATGAATGACAAGACAGTTTAGTCATACTTAAGCGATCTCTACAAGTTTGTCAAAGGGATTAGATAGTTGAAGCATAATGATTCGCCATGGAGATTAGGAAGAAGTGATACCTTTGTACAGGGAGTGGAAGCGGCAGAGATGCGAGCGACGGAAACAGTTTTATATATGTGGAATCAAAGGAGAAACACTAAAAAAATAGCCGATTTGCGAGGAAAATTTGTGAGGAAAATATATCCTCGCAAATTTGCGATGAATTTGCGAGGAATCTTCTTCGAAAATAGCTTCCTCGCAAATTAGTCGCAACTATGCGAGAAAAATAATTTCTCCCAATTTCATCGCAAATCAGCATTCAATTTGCGAGGAAAATATATTCCTCCCAAATTTGCAACCAATTTGCGAGGAAGTTGCTTAGAAATACAAGTTAATCACAAATTAGTTGCAAAATATGCGACGCAAATAATTTCTCGCATTTTTATCGCAAATTTGCGACGATTTTGCGAGGAAACAATGACTGACTTTATTTTCCTCGCAGATCTCTCGCAAAATTGCGAAAGATTTGAGAGGAAAACTTTTAGGTAGTTGAACAAGTTTTCCAGATGTGTAACCACTATTTGCGAGGATATATTTTCTCGCAAATTCATCGCAAAAAATAGCTATAAATGCAACTCCATCCTCTCCCATTCATTCACAATATCTCCAAACAAAAAATCTTTAAGGAAAAAGTTAGTCTAAATAGAAAAAGAAAAAAATGTCGGGTCCGGAGCATGAAATTTTCGCTTTACGAGGGTGGATGTATAGACATATATAGAGATCCAGATACTGAGGAAGTTACAAAAGAGTACCGGCACGGCTTACGCGGGTTCACCTACCAGGCGGTGAACAACTCCCTTGCGCAAGAGCACAATAAAATATTTTGCCCTTGTATTAAATGTGGGAACGAGAAGTATATTTCAATTAACAACGTGAAGAAACATTTATATAATTGAGGGTTCACCCCAAATTACTATATATGGGTTTCCCATGGAGAAATTTGTAAATTGAAGAAGGTACTAGCTCTAGTCGTTGGAACCAAAATAGAGGAACTAGTCATGATCAGCATGAAACGGGAAATAGGTTTGATGATATGGTTACAGATGCATTTCACGAAACATCATATGCATTGGATGAAAATGCTAAATTTGTTGATATTCCATATTATGAGGAACCGAACGTAGATACAAATTTTTTTTTGATATGTTAGACGCTGCTAATCAACCTATCTACGATGGATGTAGACAAAGTCAGTCTAAAATATCATTGGCATCTTGAATGATGACAATTAAAAGTGATTACAACTTACCTGAGAATTGCATGGATGCATGAGCTGATTTAATCAAAGAGTATTTGCCTGCGGAAAATAGGTTTCCAGTCGTGGGTTACCATCGCAAATGATTGATGTATGCATCGACAACCGAGATATCACCCTAAAACTTGATGTACACGCATACCATTTCAGCGGATGTTGTACTTGCCAATCATCGATAGGCTTAAGCGTCTGTATCTTTCAAAAAAGAGAGCGGGTGCCATGAGATGGCCTGTCATCGTGACACCGTACAATCTCGCACTAGAGATGTTGATGTGCATAGGCTTTTATGCATTTTAGAACTCATTTATTTTATGTTTTAGATGCATTTAGGTTGTAAATATTGCATATAAGTCTTAGAATGCATTAGTTTGAGTTTAAAGTCTAGTTTAGGAACATATTGCATTTGCATATCATTTTCTTTGCATTTGTAGGTGCAACTTTGGAGATCAATTTGAGAGCTTGAGATATGGCTTCTAAAGGCTAAAAGGACAAAGAATCAAAGGGATTTAAAGGCTAGAAGCAATGGGAGAAAGTGGGGATCAACAAGGCATCAAAGAGGACCAAGATGCCACAAAAACTGCTAAAGGGGGGCTCCCATCGACTTCAAGGTCGATGGCTGGCTACCGAAGGTCGACAGCTTGTTACTTTTCCAGCAAACAACACTCTTTCTGCTAAAGGGAAGCTCCCATCGAGCTTAGGCAAGCTCCCATCGACCTCCCAGGTCAATGGCTAGTTATCTTTAGCCAAAAATAACTTTTCTCCACCTATATATACCCCTTTGACCTATTTTTATTGATGTATCCTTCATCCATCCTTTGAGCCATCCTTTGAGCCATCAAGTGACAACACTTCTATAACTTTCAAGATTGTATTTTTATACTTTCTCTCTTGATCTTTAGATCAAGAGTCTATCTTTTAAATTTGGATCTTGGATCAACCATCTATCTTTATCTATGAAATATATCTCCTTATCTTCATCTCTTTTCTTTTTCTTCTCTATGTTGTGTGAGTAGTCTTTTTGATGGAACCAAGGNTTAGGTTGTGATATAGTGTTAGGGATAGCTAATCTTAAGTTTCCTAAGGATTTGGAGTTCTTAATGCTAGGTTTTAGAGTAGCTAAGTAAGATCTAGACTTGTATGCAATTCTCGCCCGACGGGTGTTCGATGAAATGCCTAGGAGAACCAAATACTTGCTATTTCNTTTGCTAGATTGATTAGTGACTATATGGGCTTGCTCTTAATGATTCCTAATCAATTTATCATTTGCAACAAATGAGAGTTGAGTGAATGCGATTGATAAGGAAATGGCCTCTTGCCATGAGAGTGGATTAGGCTAGTATTGCCCATGGTCAAGGATTTGTGCTCAATAGCTTGATATAACACCTTTATCACCGTCTTTCTAAGCGGATCGATTATAACACCCCTTGGTCCATCATCTTAGTTTATAGTTCATTTCAAGTTAGCATCTTTTAAGTTTATGCTTGCCTTCTTTATTTAAGTTTATTGTCTTTATTTAAGTTGTTTAGTTTCTTGCTTTACTTTCATTTCTAGATTACTAAGAAAACCAAAACAAAAGCCAACCTTTCTTAATTGCTTAGATTAGGTTTGAATGTGTATTCCCAATGCTTAGATCCATCTAGCTAAGGTTTGCTCCTTGTGGTTCGACCCCAAAGTACTACAATGACATATTTGTGCACTTGCGGATTGTGTAATTGTTAGGAAACGGGCTTATAAATTTTAAAGCTTCGTTTGTAGCGCCTTTTGTTTGCATGAACAAATGGCGCTCAACAAGTTTTTGGCGCCGTTGCCGGGGAACATGATTTCTAGATTAAGATTTTCTTTGGGACTTCATTTAATTTTGAGATTAAGCTTTATTTTTCAAGTTATTTAACTATTTTCCTTTTTCTTTTGTTTGTGCTTTGTTGCAAGGATGATGAATTACCAACTTCAAGAACGAGTTGGAGGAATTTGAGCATATCAAGAGACTATAGGAGACTTTGACACCTATCATGAGCCAAATAAGATCAAGTCAAGTCTTATCAACATGGTGAAAAATGCTAGATATTGCGGGTCAGATGCGGAGAATCCTATAGATCATATTGACTATTTTGAAAGATTGTGTGAAACGGTTAAATTTCAAGGAATCCCGGATGACCACGTGAACCTTTCTCTCTTCTCATTCTCTTTGGGGGATATAGTTTCTGAATGGGACATGACCATAGTGAGCTCTTCAATTACCACATGGGAAGAGTGTAAGAAGAATTTCCTTGGAAAGTTCTATCCACGCGAAAGAACAACCAATTTTCGGAACAATATTGCTAATTTTGAGTAAAGGATAGAAGAGACGCTTGGAGAAGCTTGGCAAAGATTCAAAGGGTATGTGAGGGATTGTCCTCACCATGTGCTCACTCAAGGGAGCCTACTTAGGATCTTCCATAGAGGAGTTCACCAACACTTTCGTCTTGCCATGAACCTATCAAGCTATGGGAACTTTGCTAGTCTAACCACAACACAAGGAGAAAAGTTGGTTGACAATTTGGCCAAAAGCTCTGATGAAGAAGAGAATTTTGGCTTTCAAACAAGGATTGAAGACAAGCGCCTTGATGAATTGAATGCAAAGATTGATTAAATAGCAAAGGTGGTCCTCAAGCCAAAGAAGAAAGTAAAGATCAATGAAAGTTTCTTTGATCAAAAAAGGATATTAGCTTTGTTCAAGAGAGCTACCGTGGGAGCTATTCCCAAAGCTCATCGCCTAGAACAAGTCTAGGAGAGAGATCTCCAACAACTCCAAAAGCACCTACAATCTCAAAGGGGGATGAGACGCATTCCATGTTGAAAGAATTTTTTGTTGGAAAGGAGGAGACAAAGAAAGACATGGATGATAGATTCGAGGAGATCACCCATAAGACTCATGAGAACCACATTTTAATGAAGGAGAAGTGTGAATCACTTGCTTCTTATATTAAGGAAATTGGATTATAGGATCGCGAAATAGGCCTCTAAAATTGAGCTCCAAAAGGGAAAAATTCCTGGGAAGTGTGAGATGAACCCAAAAGAGCAATGTAACGCCATTACTTCATGAAGTGGAAGGAGATTGCCTCCAAGAGCTCAAGAAAGTGAGCCTAAGGAGAATGAGAAAATTGAGTATGATCCAACCTCTTTGGAACAAAAGGAGCAAGATGAGAAAGGGGAGACCAAAAAGGAGGAAGTTTCTTAGGAGTTTCCAAAAGCTCAAGAGGATCTTAGCTTAAGGAAACCTCCCCCATGCCAAAAGAGAAACAAGGATAATGGAGGAACCAATACCGATATCTCGATCGATGAATTGAACTTACCATTTCCGGGAAGGTTTAAGAAACAAATCCTTGAAGCCAAATACAAGAAGATCAAGGATCGAGTGGGAGGTCTCATGGTTATTACACCATTTATGGAATGGTGTCAAGACCAACCGGTAGTCAAGAAGATTTTGAAGGATATAGTCACCAAAAAAAAAGAGGATTGACAATTTGATGATGATAATGGACCAAGAGGATAGTGAGCCTACTCAAAAAAAACGCAAATGGAAAATCCTCTAGACCCAAAGTCAATTCTCAAGAATAGTGATTTAGAGAAATCCAAGAAACCTTGTTCAATTTGTGAGATTATTTAATAAAATGCCTTGTGTGATGCCAAGACTGAGAAGAACATGGTTCCATATGAGAAGGACAAGAACACTAAGCCTAAGGATGTGAAGCAAGGGTCAACTCCTATCATGCTAGTTGACTCTTCACCAAAGACAACTCTTCCTTGTGCAATCCTAATTGCAGTAATGGACGTTGATGAAAAGAAAGGGCCTCTCAACCCTACTCACTTTCCTACTTTGACGTTAACTCCAACAAAATGTGTTGATGGAGTGATTGATTATCAAGTGAAGTGCAAAGGTTTCCCAAAACCTTTTGCAAAAGTTAAAGTCATAGTAACCAACGAGATGAAGGAGAGAGGCATAGAAGGGATTGATGCATTGATGAAGAAGCTTCTTTTCATTGAGCTACATGATCCGCCATGGAAATCAAAAGCACCTCCTTGGCTAACACTACCAAAGTTCTAGTCTCATACCGGAGTCAAGCTAATGACTATAAGCAAGCGCCGTTGGGAGGCATTCCCAAGAAGAAAAATCCACTTTGTCAAATAAATAAAAATTTTCAATTTCAATTTTCTATATTATAACCTTAAGTATCTAATATAAGTTTTGCGATTTTGGTTTATAGGGGTATGACGATGAACGAAGCATCAATCAAATGGATTCCCGACAAGATTCTTGCACTTTCCTTAATTTTTAAAATGTTGGGCAAGTTGTTGAGAAATGAAGAAAAAAAGGGAGTAATTTGCAAATATTTTATTAAAGCACATATCTTTAGTAGTTTATCTCTTTCATTGCCATTACTTTTCTCTCTCTCTTAAGCACTTAGCAAGAAACAATCTCTCTCTTTTGCTTGAAAAAAAATCGAAATGTCCTCCTTGGATTTTCGAAAATTTTGAACTTGATTTTCTAAGTCATTCTCTCTTGAACCATTCCTTGCATTTATCTCTTGAGAACCTAAGGTATGTCTCTAATCTTTGAAATTTGAAGAAATGGTTAAGCTTCCTTAGATTCTTGGGTTCTTTAATCTTGGAGTTGTAAGCTTGAAATAAGTTGTGCTCATGGTTAGAATAGCTTAGAGAATGCTTTGGAATGAAGATTCATGGCGTAGTTTACATGATTTGGTGCTCATTTGGAAGTTTTGAAAATTTGTGTTCTTGAAGTGTTTTTGAATATGAATAGTAACTTTTTCAAAATTTCATGCATTTTAATGATTTAATGATCTCAAATGATAGACTAAGGATAGATATGAAGTTCCCAACAAGAATTTTGCAATTCCGCTGAGTAAAAACAAAGTTATGACCATTTTTAATCCATGGTTTTGAATTGGTGACGGGTTAGTTTTGCAAAATTTGAAAATTTGTAATTCTTTGAATCTTGGGCATCTTGAGTTATCTCTTGCATTAATCTTATGTTACTTGATGCCTTGAAAATGTTCTTTGACACTTGAACCTTCTTAGATTCAAGAATTATGAGCCATAAAAATTTTAGGAACTTACATATCCATTCTTTAATTGTAGGAATCATTTAAGTGAACAAGCACAATGGCACCAAACAAAAGAGGTGGAGATGAGAGAGCAGGTAAGGAACAACCCCAACATGAAGACCTACAAGAGGACTAAGAAGAGGAGAGAATCCACCACACCAATCTCACCTTTAATGAAAGAGGTACCACCTACAACCATTGTAAATACCATTTCATGTTTCTTTATTTGTTTTAAAGGTGAATCTCATGGTTTAGAATTCACGGGGACGATGAAATTTAAGTCCGGGGAGGAGCCTTGGAACTAATGCTTATCTTTATGTTGATGTTTTCCTTTTCATGCATATTGAGTCATGCATTGTTAATAACTATGATTTATAAAACACCAAAAAAAATTGAAAAAAAAATTCAAAAAAATTCAAAAAGATTTTCAACTTGTTTTCTAAAATTTTCATATAGTTTGCATACATGTGTGAATACTTAGGTGGTTAGAACATATAGGATTGCATTTTGCATAGAGAACCTTACCTTGTAAGTAGACTTAGTCATGCTTACAATTTCGTGCCCTCATTAGTAGTATTATGATGCTTGAACCACTTAGAAATTTGGAAAATCCATGCTTTGAATTGGCTTCTTGAAGCCCTTTGTGAACATTGAAGCATATTGGATTTGAAGCATATCCCATCTAAGTGAACCTAATTGGACTTAGTTTTTCTTGCTTATGGTCTTGAAGTACTCTTCTATGGTAAAACACAAAACACTTGAGTTATGTTTTGGCCTTATTTTACCACTCTTCTTAACTCAAGTGGCTACTCCCATTTTAAGAGTAGTTTCCCCATCTTGAAAACCCAAGACCTTTCTTTTTAGACCCTCCTTATTGTTTGAATGTGAGTCCTCTTTTGGAAAATGCACACTGTTGGGGTCAAAAACGGTAACATCGAAATCGACGCCCAAAACTTCCGGAGGCCTCCAAATACAAACTTCGAAGCGAAACGAAACCACCAAAAGCGTTGAAAAACAGCTTCGCTTCGGAGGAATGTCTAAAAACCGATTGACGCAAAACCTGCGAACGAGTCTTGGAACCAATTGACGACCAAACTAGAAGCCGATCTAGACGTCGATTGGAACCGAGACCGGAGGTCTGTCTCGGCACCAATTGGCGCCAGGACCAAGCCGTGTCCTTCGCGCCTATTGGCTCCAGGACCAAACTGTGTCCTTGGCGCCAATTGGCGCCAGGACCAATATATGTCCTTGGCGCCAGTTGGCGCTGAGGCGCGGATAATGTTCAGTCGTAGTC
>OVAN01010364.1:0-15849 GCA_900406275.1 Anastatica hierochuntica | reverse complement strand
CTAAGCTAAAACACACTAAAATATGCATGAAATTGTATGTACATCATCTGCTGCCAAACACAACGTAGCATCGACCTCCCAGTTTGATGCTGGGTCATCTTAGGTCGATGCTGTGTTGCATTGACATGAAAAGAGCCTCCTTTCTCCTATAAATACCCCTTTAACCTAGTTTTATGCATCCATCTTTTATCCAACACATTTATAACTTTTCTACATCATCAAGATTGTATTTTTATGCTTTCTCTCTTGATCTATATGATCAAGAGTCTCTCTTTTAAATTTGGATCTTGGATCAAACATCTATCTTTATCTATGAAATTTATCTCTTTCTCTTCATCTCTTTTCTTTTTCTTCTTTATCTTGTGTGAGTAGTCTTTTTGATGGAACCAAGGATGTTTAAATCTACTTAGATTAGGTTGTGATATGGTGTTAAGGATAGCTAATCTTAATTTTCCTAAGGATTTGGAGTGCTTAATGCTAGGTTTTAGAGTAGCTAACTAAGATCTAGACTTGTATGCATTTCTCGCGCGAGAGGTGTTCAATGAAATGCCTAGGAGAACGAAATAATTGCTATTTCAATCTAGCCAATGAGAGTTGTTTGTTAGATTGATTAGTGACTATATGGGTTTGTTCTTAATGATTCCTAATCGATTTATCATTTGCAACAAACGAGAGTTGAGCGAATGCGATTGATAAGGAAATGGCCTCTTTCCATGAGAGTGGATTAGACTAGTATTACCTTTGGTCATTGATTTGTGCTTAATAGCTTGATCTAATATCACTATCACCATCCTTATAAAGTAGATCCATTACAACATCCCTTGGTCCATCATCTTAGTTTATAGTTTATTTCAAGTTTGCACCTTTAAGCTTATGTTTCCTTTCTTTATTTAAGTTTATTGTATTTATTTAAGTTGTTTACTTTCTTGCCTTACTTTCATTTCTAGATTATTAAGAAGACCAAAACAAAACCCAAACTTTCTTATTTTCTTAGATTAGGCTTGAGTGTGTATTCCCAATGCTTAGTTCTATCTAGCTAAGGTTTGCTCCTTTTGGTTCGACCCCAAAGTATTTCAATGACATATCTGTGCAGTTGCGGATTGTGTGATTGTTAGGAAACAGGCTTATAAATTTAAAGATTCGTCATGTCTTTTGTTTGCATGAACAATAGGCATCGCAACACTAGAATTTGGTGAGTTTCTTGAACTCGGTGCGCACTAGGCCTTTGGGAACACCTGCCTCTTTGGACATTTAGTCCCTGGGCGCCTAGCCTTTTGATACTTTGTATTTTTGTTTTTGATAGTTTATTGTGACCGACTGGTTTTAAGTTTTTCTATGAGCCGCGTGTTAGGATGGACACAGTAGCACATGTTACATTAGCTTTGGTAACTCATAGTTTTGATGCATTGCATCTACCACCATTAAAAGCTTGTCTGCATTTCAACATGGCTTTTTAACCATGGTTTTTAGGAGATCGTCCACATTAGATGGACCATAATTAGGAGCTACTCCGCATTATATGGATTTTTTGGTGGGTTTACAGCCTTAGTGGGCACAAGGCCTTATTGGGCACGAGGCCTTAGTGGGCACAAGGCCTTATTGGGCACGAGGCCTTAGTGGGCACGAGGCCTTAGTGGGCACGAGGCCTTAGTGGGCACGAGGCCTTAGTGGGCACGAGGCTTTAGTGGGTACGAGGCTTNAGGCCTTAGTGGGCACGAGGCCTTAGTGGGCACGAGGCCTTGGTGGGCAAAAGGCCTCATGCCCACTAAGGCCTTAGTGAGTTCCTAAGGAGTTTTTCTAAGGATAGTGTATATCTTTTTTTGCTCCAAAAGAAATCATTTTACTTTTCTTTCAAAAATGTATTTCAAGACCCGCATTCCAGGCGTTTTTGAGGTGGAGGGTATTCCAGGTGTTTGGTTGCTCTCTATCATGCCCGTCTTGTAGTCTGTAAGCTCCAACATTTTGTACCTATATGATCTTGTAAGTTCCTTCCTAGGTTAGGGCTAGCTTTCCAGCGGCTTTGTCCTTGGTGTTGTCAAACACTCTTCTCAGGACCCAATCTCCTCGTTGGAAAGTTTGCGTTCTGACCTTTCTATTCTAGCTTCTGTCTACTTCTTCTTGGTAACACTAGTTGCGCACCATCGCAAGATCCCTCTTTTCCTCAATTAGGTCCAGGTCTAAGGCCATTAGGTCGTCGTTAGATTCCTCGTCGTGGCAAAGAGCTTTGGCTGTTTTTACGCTTATCTCTGCAGGAGTAACTGGCTTTGTGCCGTAGACCATGGAATATGGAGTTTCGCCAGTGGTAGACTTTGTGATCGATTGGTATGCCCATAATACACCAGAGAGTTCATCGACCCAAAATCCTGTTTTGCATCCAACTTTTCCTTCAGCGTGTTGACGATTATCTTATTAGTTTATTCTACTTGGCCATTTGACTGCGGATGATGGGGTGTGGCGAAGCTGAGTTTAATCTCCTACATCTTACATAAATCCTTAAAAGCATTGCTTATGATTTAGGGCTCGTTTTCCGTGACAATCTCGTGGGGCACTCCAAACCTGCAAATGATTCTCTTCCATAAGAAATTCTGTATAGGAACGTCAGTGATTTGGCTTAGTGCTTCTGCTTCAACCCACTTGGTAAAGTAATCCGTCATCACGAGCAGAAAAATCTTATGTGAAGGCGCCGTAGCAAATTTTCCAACTATATCTATGCCCCACTTCGTGAAGGACCATGATGCACCTATTGGCTCAAATTTTCTAGAGGGAGCTTAGATACATGAGCATGTATCTGGCATTGCTTGCAGTTACATGCATAAAGGTTTGCATCGTTGGCTAGCGTTGGCAAATAATAACCGGCTCTCTGTGTTCTTCGAGCAAGGCTCCTGCCCCCCGAGTGTGATTCGCAAGTACCTTCGTGGAGTTCTTCTAAAGCGAGCTTCGCTTCAGACTATCCAAGACATCTTATAAATGGTTCCCTGAAGGATCGTTGATAAAGTTTTTCACCAACTGGGCAATATCTTGCAGCTTGCTGTTTGATTTTGACGCATTCGGCTTTGAGTTCCGGTAGTATCCCATTTTTGAGATATCCTATTATCGGTGTTCTCCAGTTGTACGCTGGCTCAGTTGACCCTTGGGTCATGCCATCGTCTACTTCAACTTCTGACGCGAACATTTCTTTAGCGATGGCAGACCATTGTAGCATTTGCAAGGGGATATCGAAACTCTCAGTGGTTTGCAATGCAAATCCAAGGTTAGCCAATGCATAAGCCTGGCTGTTTTCCTCTCGTGGTATTTGGTGCAGTGTGCACTCTTTAAAATCTACTATGAGTTCCTTGGCCATCGTGAAGTATTTGGCCATGGTTGCGTCCCTGGCTTGATAGCCGTCTTCGATCTAGTTGATGATTAATTGTGCGTCGCTATGGACTGCGATCTTTTGAGCTCCAATCTCCTTTGTTAATGTGAGCCCAGCTATAAGGGCCTCGTATTCAGCTTCGTTGTTTGTAGCTTTGAGTTCACATCGGACTGCTCGGGATGCTTTCTCGCCGTGGGGTGGGGTCAATACGATTCCAAGGCCTGTTCCCCTAGCGTTGCTAGAACCATCTACGTGCAATGTCCATTCTCTATATGATCTTATGTCTTAGAGAGTTTGTATCTCCTCCTTCACCAACGAATCCATAGTGGGTGCAAATTCTGCTATGAAATCTGTCAGCGCCTGGATTTTTCAAGCGGTGACTGGTCTGAAGACTACATCATACTCCCTCAGCTCTATGGCCCACTTGGCTAGCCTTCCTGACAATTCGGGCTTCTGCAGAATGGCTTTGATAGGGGATGAGGTTACCAACACATTTGGATTGTCTTGGAAGTATGGCCTTAGTTTTCGGGCGGCTATAACCAAGGCTAAGGCTAATTTCTCAAGGTGATTGTACTGTGTCTGGGCATCCAGACGCGATTTGCTAACATATTATACAAGGTGCTGGATGGTAGCTTCTTCTCTTAAGATAACACCACTAACAACGTGATGGGAGACGACTAGATACAATAGATGGGGCTCTTTCTGCCTAGATAGCAATGGCGGTGTGGACAAATACTCTTTAAGGACCGCCAAGGCTTCTTTACAATTGTCGTCCCATACGAAATCCTTTCCCTTCTTGATGGCTTTGAAGAAGGGGTGCGACTTGTCTAATAGCCTTGATATGAACCTGCTAAGAGCTGCCATTATTCTCATTAGTTTCTGGATATCCCTGAGAGTTTGTGGCGTTGGAATCCCTTGGATCGCTCTTATCTGCTCCAGATTAGCTTTAATTCCACGTTGAGTAACGATGTATCCTAAGAACTGCCCGTAACTGACGCCAAAGGAGCACTTGGACGGGTTGAGCTTCATCTTAGATTTCTGGAGAGTATCAAAGGCTTGGTGCTGGTGTATAATATTGTATCATACTAGTAAAGATTTTACTAGCATATTGTCGATGTACACCTCCATAGTTTGACCGATATGCTCGACAATCATCTAGTTGACCAACATTTGGTAGGTGGACCCGTTGTTTTTGAGGCCAAAGGGCATGACTACATAGCAATAGATCCCTTGGGACGTCATGAATGCCGCCTTTTCTTGATTACTAGGGTGCATCAAGATCTGATTGTATCCGCTAAAAGCATCCATGAAATGCATGAGTTGCTTCTCTGCTATGGCATCGACCAATTATCGATGTGTGGGAGAGGAAAATGATCCTTGGGATAATCCTTGTTGAGATATGTGAAGTCGATACAGACTCTCCACTTCCCATTCTTCTTTCTTACGATTACCACGTTGGCTAACCATTCGGGATATCGCACTTCTCATATGAATCCTTCCTAGAGGAGGTTGCTTACTTTCTTATTGACGATGGTGTCTCTTTCTGGGGCGAATTTCCTTCTTTTGTGCTTCACGGGTGGGTACTCTGGGTCGACCATAAGTCTGTACAAGATGATGCTAGGGTCGATCCCTGGCATATCTGCATCGACTAGGCAAAGCAATCTTGGTTAGATCGAAGGAAACCTACCAGCCTTTCTTTTAAGTCTAAGGAGAGACGTGAACCGATCTTTAGTCTCCTGGTGGAATCACCTTCGACCAAGGGGACTTTATTTAACTGTTCGATCTTTGGTTCCTCATCGTTGGTGTTGACCTTGGCCAAAACTCATGTCGGAAGCATTGATGTGCTTTTGAGGGTAACCTCGTAGCAAGACCTGACATCTTACAACTCTCTTTTGATTTCTCCCACTGCTTAAGTGGTCGGGAATTTCATGACTTGGTGCAGGGTGTTGGGGATGCCCTTCATCGTGTGGATCCATGGTCTTCCCATGATAGCGTTATATGTTGGTGGACAATTTACGATGGCAAATCTAGTTCGTTGGTGGACTTTCTCTGCCCATATGCTTAGGGTCACTTCGCTGATGGTTTGGATTGTCTCTCCTCTAAAACTTACCAGGACGCTTGATCTTCATACGATGTATGAATCTGGAATCCCCAATTCCTTTGCGGTTTGCGGAAAAAGAATACTAGCCGATCTTCCCTTGTCAATAAGGACCTTTCTAACCATGCAGAAAGCCGTAGTTGGGGATAAAACCAAGGCATCGTGGTGAGTAAGATGTCCCTTGTCACCACCAAAGGGAGTGAAGCATATTCCTGTTTATGGTGGTGCTTCGCTCTTCGATTCCCTTGAAATTCAAAGGAATCCTTGTAGGGGATGGTCCCCTGCCTTTGTATTGTCCTCGAACCATTCTGAAATAGAGTTGATCACCCTAGTATGCTTATGCAATTCTAAAGGTGAGTCCTCTGAGGGTTTGGGGTGACTAGACATGCGTTGCTGGGTAACTTCAATACTCCTTTTGGCAATAAAATCCTTGAGAAGGCCCTTTTATAGGAGGCTTTTAACCTCTTGCCTTAGTAGAGCACAATTCTTCGTTTGATGGCCATAGTCTCGATGGAAGCCACACCATTCAGAACTACCTCCTTTGGTGTAAGTAGGAGATCGTGGCCTAGGTGGCCATGTGACGTCTCTGGTAAAAACGCCTTAACTCCGCGACTACTTCTGCTCGAGTCGTGGTCAATATATTTTCGATTGGCTTAGGTAAAGCCATGAGGTCTTCTTTGTTGGCTACTGCCATGGAATTACCCTAAGGATGGCAAGATTTTTATTGTTTCATCCAGCTCCCGTTTGGCCTTGGGGTTGATCCGTCTGTTTGCTAAGGGCTTTGTCTTGCTTGGGAATCTTAGGACTAGACTTCGGAGCTACGTGAGGTTATAGGCGGGGTCCTCTTCCCACTTTATATGCGCCCAAGCGTTAGAAAGGACATCTTCCATCGTATGACAAGGGTATATAGTGAGGTCTTTGTAAAGGTCACTATTGACCAACAACCCTTGCCTGAAAGCTGAGATAGTTATAGAGGTGACGCAATTAGGCACCAATACCTTTTCTTCGTTGAATTGTCAGAAATATTCTTTCAGACTCTCATCCTCTCGTTGTTTGACTCGATAGAGGTCCTCGAAGGTACGTCTCAAACTACAGCTGCTTGCGAACTGCTTGATAAAATTGTTCATCAGCGTAGCGAAGGAATCAATGGAGTCGTTGGCCTTGTTAGATTACCACAATAGCAATAGGCCTATGAGGGTTGCTCCAAATCATCTGCACATACAGACTTCCAAGTGCTCATAACTGATTGGAGCGGTGTCAGGGTCGGAGGTTCCATCGTACAGGGCCATGGTTGGCCAGGTTAATTTCTTGGGAACTTCGCTAAGAGCGATAAAACCAATGAATAGTGTATTGGCGTAGGAATTAGGGGCGCTCTTGATGATTGGTAGAGCCACCCATTGCAGACACTTGATTATGTTCTTCATAGCTTCTAGCCTTCCCGTTAGTACGACTTCTAGACTATGGGCCTCTTTAATGTTTCCTTCATGAGGTTTTCTAGGGCCGTTTTTATGGTTAGTGTTATGGGTGATTTTGGTCGTTCTTTATAGCACTACGGAAGCTAGAGGTCAATGAATGTTTAGCAATGGTTTTAGGATGTTAAAGCTAAGCTTGAAGATCAAAGATGGCGAAAGAGTTGCTTGTTGTATTGATTCTTTGCTTAGGGTTTTCGTGCGTACACGTTTTGCCCTTGAGCTTGGTATTTATATACGTGTTTCATGATTATCCCTCCAAGAATTGGATATATCATGATTATATGTAGAATATATGCATCTTTATCTAGCATACATGTCATTATCTACTAATTTAAATAGCGAAAATAGAGGAGAGGCGGTGGTCGGCTGGCTTCTGGCTATGCTTGGTCGTTTGACTTCCGACTTCCGGCTATGGGATGTCGTCTGGCTTCCTGCTTCTAGATATTCCCCAGCTTTGAGGTCTTACTGCCGTACTCCATCTAATTCCAGGGAATTCCCATGACCTAAATTACTCCCAACAGTTTGCTCCTTATTGCGCAGGTTCGATCCGAAGTTGTGGAATAACATGTCTTCCAGGTGGCTTAGGCAGGAAGCCAGTAGTCTCTTGGCCTTTTTAGTTGTGGCTTGCGCCGCCTGTACTTTCGATAAGCATTTGCTTGCTTTTGGTTCTAGTTTTGTCAGATAATGAGCATCGCTGCGACGGGAGGTTGCGTCTGGCTTTTTGTCATCTGATCTTAGGGCTTTGAATTTTGAACTTTCGTGAGCTGTTTACAGCTTTCAAGGAGGATTATTCTTTTTGAAAAATCCCAGCTGTTTGACTTGGTGAAGAATTCATAGCCGTTAGCGTAGATTTGTGAAGATTTGAAGAGAGAGAAAATAGCCGTTACTCTCTCGTGAGATTCGCGCCAATGATTGGACGCGTGTGGCTCATTTCAATTTCTCCTCTTTCTTTTAAACCTTTTCTTTCTTCTTCTTTGCAATTTTCGCTTCATCTTCTTTCTTTTCTTTACTAAAACTCTTTCTCCCGGAATCCTTATCAAGCTTTCGATCCGCAATTCTAAGGTTATATCGTCTTCTTCCTTCCTCTTTTCGCTTCTTCTAGGATAGATCCCAGGGATCAATCTTTAGGATTTCAGATAAGCCTTAGTTTTTTTGGTCTTTTTTGCCCCAACCAATCTTTGGGTCCAATATCGGAATCTTCCTTCAACATAGATATGACCAATTCCGGCGATGAGTTCTCTCCAGTGACCTCATCCTCCGTCGGAGCCCGCGTTCGGAGGAGGCGTTTAATTCGGACTAGTCCGTCTCCTGAGGCTGAGGGGTCATTTGATGACACGCAGATCCCTGAGGCCAATTTGCTGCCTTTGCGCTCCGCCGCGGGCCCGGAGCTTCTGAAGGTCGGGCCCTTCTCTAATGTAACCTACGAGATCTTGGAGGAGTTGAGGCAGAAGTACTCCATTGGGGGGAGGCGTTCACTTGAGGTTGCCTAAAAGGATGAAAGGGCTTCTGAATGCCCAGGAGACGAAATAGCCATGTATGACGGCTATTTCGAGGCTGGAGTCAGGGGTACAGTGCCTGCCCTGGTTAGGAAGGTCTCGGAGCACTTCAACATTTGCTCTTCCCAACTGAACTCCCCGTCATGGAGGATCCTCACTACCATCCTGATCCTTGATGAGTTCAATGGGCTGGATCTCAGCATTAATGAGCTCCTCTACTCTTACTATTTCACCCATGTTCTTTTGGGTGAAGATAGATACTACTTCTTCCCTCGTGCTGGTGCTCCCTTTGTGTTGGAGCTAGAGAGGGAGGAAACGAAAGGGGCGACCTTCACGAAACATTGGGCCCAGAAGTTTGTCTATATTAGAGTCGGGACTTCTCCTGGGTTCTCTACCCTTTGGAGATTCACTGGTAGGCTTAGGATGCTTTCGTTTCTTCTACTTCCAGTTTGGTCACTAACCCTTTTGACACTTTGTTTTTGCAAGAGCGTTTATAGAGAAGTCGGAGGAGGGCAAGGAGAAGGTTGAAGAAGCTTTGGAGATCCCTCGATGAGGAAAGGAGTATCCCATTCCTTTTGAGTGAGGAAGCGTTGAGCCAGAGCAGGGTGAGAGGTTTGCTCATCGTTTCTTCCTTCTTTTGTCTGCTTGCTTCCGCCTGGCTTCTTGATTGATCTTTTGTCGTCTTACAGGAAATATGTTTGGATCTGTGTCTAAGGCGCTGGAGGACTTCAAAAGGGCTCAGGCGGCAAGAAAGGAAAAGTTGGCGTCTGGGAGCAAAGTTCCGGAGGTGGTGGAGATCTCAGAATCTCCCTCAACTTGGTCCAAGAGTAAAGCGACCCAGAAGGCTACCGCCTCTAGCGAGAAGCAGAAGGGTCCTCCCGCCAAACAGCCTTCCTCCTCTATCGGCGATCTCGATGGCGCCTTGGAGAACTTGCAGGGGTCTATCTTCCCTGTGCTTCCTTTTGACCCTCCTAGCTCCGGTGATCTGGGCATCTTCGACCAGGTCCAAAAGGGGCCGATCAAGGTAATTGGCCTGCCTTTGGCTTCTGGTTGCTATTTGGTTGTCTCCTTTTATTTTGGCTAACCTTCTTCCTTTTTTTTTGCTCAGCTTGCAACTACTCTCTTCTATGCCAAGGATCAAGTCGCCACTGAGGTGATCGCTGCAGGGAAGGCTCAGGTGGAGGATCGCCTTGCCAAGCTGAGGGCGGAGAAAGACATATCTGCTTGCTTTTGAGAAGTAGTTGAGGGAGATGAGGGAGCAGCTTCGGGGGCTGGAATCAGAGAAGGAGAAGGCGGCAGAGAAGGTCCTTAGCTTGACTGAGGAGAAGGCGAAGCTGGAGGATGAACTTGGCAACTTGGACGCCCGGGTGGCCACCTTTACGGATTAGATTTCCATGGCCGTCAATGGTGCTAGGATCATGGGGCGCAGGGAAATGGTTCGGGACTACCTCAAGGGTGAGGCCAAGTCTTGGAACTTGCAGGAGGAGTTTGAGAATAACAAGTTGGTGGCGATCGCGGAGGTAGAAGAAAATGTTCTCGAAGCTCCCACCTTTGAAGACGAGCCAGAGATTCCTCCTGCCTTGTCTTCTACTTCTCCTGCTGCCTTTGAGCCAAATGTCGAGCAGTCTGCTTCTCGTGATCCTCTAGCTGCCTAGCCTCTAGACCTAGAATCAAGAAAAAGGTTCCTCTCCCCTTGTGGGATTTTATTTTCTTTTTTGTTGATGGCGTGCCCCTGTGCGGGCTTACTCTTGCCCCTTGTGGACTTTATAATGACTCTTATTGCCTTAGTGGCCTTAACTCTTGGTTGGCCTTCTTGGCCTTGTTTCTGTTTTCCCTTCGGGGCTTAAAACTTAACTTCTGGCCCTTAGTGGCTTTTTAGAATATTTCTTCTGGCTTTCTCTTTACTTTTCGCCTTACGGAGCTTTTGACTTAGACTTAGAGATGATGCTTTGGCAGGTGTTTTATCATTAGCACCTTGAAAGGCTTGCTTCTAGCTATTGGCCTCTAGCCTTCGCTTTGACCGGCTGGCTTTTGGCTTTGAACTTCTAGCCTTTACGCTTTGATCGGGTGGCTTCTGGCTTTGAACCTCTAGCCTCTGTGCCTTGATCGGCTGGCTTCTAGCTTTGAGCCTCTAGCCTTTGCGCTTTGATCGGCTGGCTTATGGCTATAAGCTTCTAGCCTTTGCTCCTTGATTGGCTGGCTTCTTGCTTTGAGCCTCTAGCCTCTCTGCCTTGATCGGCTTGCTTCTGGCTTTGAGGCTCTAGCCTTTGCGCTTTGATCGGTTGTGTTCTGGGTATGAGCTTCTAGCCTTTGTGCCTTGATCATCTGGCTTCTGGCTATGAGCTTCTAGCCTTTGCGCCTTGTTCGGCTGGCTTCTGGCTTTGAGCCTCTAGCCTCTGTGGCTTGATCGGTTGGCTTCTGGATTTGAGCCTCTAGCCTCTGTGCCTTGATTGGCTGGCTTCTGGCTATGAGCTTCTAGCCTTTGCGCCATAATCGGCCTGCTTCTAGCTATGAGCTTCTAGCCTTTGCGCCTTGATCGGCTGGCTTCTGGCTTTAAGCCTCTAGCCTCTATGCCTTGATCAACTGGCTTCTGGCTTTGATCCTCTAGCCTCTATGCCTTGATCGGCTGGCTTCTGGCTTTGAACTTCTAACCTTTGCGCCTTGATCGGCTGGCTTCTGGCTTTGAGCCTCTAGCCCCTGTGCCTTGATCGGCTGACTTCTGGCTTTAAGCCTCTAGTCTTTCCTGTGTCTTGCAAGAGTTCTTTGAGTTCCGAATTGGGATAATCTCATTATCTCTCTTTTTTTAGGGAGTTCTGCTTCTTGTCCTTATACAATGTTTAGGTTCTCAAGACGCGTTTTTAGCCTCTTCATACCCGTAGTATCTTTTGGTTTGTTGGAATATTTTTACCCGGAGGTAACCACTAGCTTGCGTTTTATTTTGGCCTATTGATACCCGGAGGTATCCTGTGGCTTTTGGCCTTTTGATACCCGAAGATATCTTCTGGCTTTTTGGCATTCAGCTATCCGCAAATAGCTGAGTTTGCTGTGCTGCTCTTTGCTTCATGCAGTGAAGCCTCTCTCAGTCTTATTTATTTTGCTGGTATGAACCTCCCCCAAGTGCCAAACTTTTCTTCTACCTCCCACATCTGGGTAAGTAGGTATAGAAGATGCTCCTGTGCTCAGACCGCATAGCTTTTGCATTTATTGCGGCCTGGTAAGCAAGGTTAAGCTTGTTCTTGCTTTCTGCTAAGCACTCTGCTTTTGAGTTAGCCACTCTCTGTTAAGCACATTAACCAATTTTTGTCTCTTGTTTTCTTTTGGGTATTTTCCCTTGTTTAAGCAAAGTTTCATTCTCTTTTTTTGAGCTTTTCGCTTTTTTTTGAAGGGTACGTTGTTCATATTACTCCTTTATTGAGGAGTAGTCATTCAACTTATTTCCCCCTTGCTTTTTCCTTTTGCTTTGAAAGGGTACGTTGTTTATGTTACTCCTTTATTGAGGAGTAGTCATTCAACTTATTTGCCCCTTGCTTTTTAATTGAATTTTCTTGTGAGAAAGCAGTTGTTTTATTGATGGGTATCCGTCCTTAGACATATCATGATTACATAAAACGACGTAAAAGAAATTGAAAATCCAAAGCACAAAACGTATCTGGGGTATGGTCGTCCGGGTCAGGGGCGTTCTTCTAGAAGAAGTAAGACTTTAGGTGTAATGCGTTCTAGCTATTTGGCTGTACTTTTCCGTACCTGTCTTGTAACTTGTATGTCCTTCCCAGCCAGGCGCCAACTTTCCCGCGACCTTGTCCCTGGTCTTCTCAAAGACTCGACGCAGCACCCATTCTCCTTGTAGCTGCGACCTACTTCTTTTTTGTACTTCCAGTTTCAGATTCTTGCGGCTTCTCGTTTTTCGTCAATGAGATCCAGGGACAAAGCCATCAGCTCTTCATTATCTCTTGGGGTTAGGAGTTCTGACCTGGCTATGGGGACAATGATTTCGGCGGGGGACATTGCCTCTGTTTCGTAGACCAGGGAGATAGGTGTTTCGCCTGTTGAAGTCTTAATGCTGGTTCGGCATGCCCATAGGGTAGTTGGAAGTTCTTCGACCCAGTTGTCTTTGGCGTCGTCCAACCTCTTTTTTAGAAGGGTGACTACCGTCTTGTTGATGGATTTGGCTTGCCCATTAGATTGCGGATGTCTTGGAGTTGTGAAACTTAGTTTTATGCCCCAATCTTCGTAAAACTTTTTGAAATTTTTGCTTGTGAATTGCAGACCATTGTCTGTAACTATCTCTTGAGGCGTTCCGAATTGTGGTACCACGTTCTTATAGAGGAACCTCTTGATTTGGAAATTCATAATCTTGCTTAAGGCTTCTGCCTCCACCCACTTGGAGAAGTAGTTTGTGACTACCAAGTGGTACTCCAGCTGCCCGGGGGCAATCGGAAATTTGCCCACGATGTCCATTCCCCACTTCATGAATGGCCATGGAGAGCTCACGGATTTGAGGTTCTCCGGGGCAGCTTGGATACTTGGGCTTGCCTCTGGCATTTATCACAATTCTTGGCCATCTATAGGCCGTCTTGGGCCATTGTAGGCCAATAGTAGCTTGCTCTCTTGGCTCTTAGTACCAAGCTTCTTCCACTAGAGTGGGATCCGCATTCGCCCTCATGCAATTCCTTCAGGACTAGATCTGCATCTTCCGACTTTATGCATTTGAGGTATGCACCCGAGAAGGATCTTCTATAGAGTTTTCCGTGGATTAGGCAGTAGCGGGACGCTTGCCTTTTGATCTTTCGGCATTCACTCCTCAAGTTGGGCAGGACGTCATCCTTCAGGTAGGAAGTAATGGGCGTTGTGGATCACGTAATCCACACTTGAATTTATTAATGTTTAGATGAGGAAGAAGAAATTCGTGGGTTGAATCCCGTATGAGATATTGATGAATTGACAGAGGATTTGGATCGATATTGGTAAAAACACTATACAAGTTTCGAATAAGAAATTGATGACATTGATAATTAAAATAAGATGACGATTACAAGAAGATTCCATAATTACAAAGAATAAATAGTAAAATATTTTATTAAGGTTTATGTGTATGAGTTTCTTGGAAAATAAATTAAAGAAGGAGATGAAGCAAGAGCCGATCCTTTTCCTATAGCAATATCTTTGTCTTATATGGAAGTGGAATGCTGTTGCACGTGTCCCACTTTCTTAGCTTTGACTTCTTCTTTCCTTTGTATGCTGTCGAGATTTTAGGAGATCTTCAACTACCACATTGACCCGGTCCAAAACTTACTATCTCATATTCCTTCGAGACCTGATTCACTCAGCCTTCTGTTTAGGCGAATGGTCAGAAACCTGAACTTTTGGTACCTGGACCTCGGGTACTTGGACCTCGGGTACCTGGACCTCGGGTACCTGAACCTTAGATACCTTGACCTTAGGTACTTGGATTTTGACAGCATTTTCTCTGGGCTTTAATGTTTATACTGGGCCTTGAAGGGGGTGAGATTTGGGCCCAATAGTTGCCCCCAACATCCAGAGCGTGATTTTGAGGTCTTGGATGCGAATCGGGTCCTGGTTATTGACCTTTATCTGCTCCCATGACTTATATGTATACATGACGCTGCTTAAGAGCTATTCGATTAAGTAATTACTTAGCGAGTTGGTTCAAGAGATCGTTTGGGAGATTTAGGCCCCCGCAGGAGTGTGGCTCCTTTTTGACTTTTGCTTTAGGTGGTTCAGGTTTACCTGAATACCTTTGGTTGAGCCTCAAGATTACGAAGATCTCCATGAGAGGCTCAGACTTGCATGCTCAATTTTTTTTATGACCTTTATTTGCATGTTAGGTCTTTTCAGAACCTTTAGGTAGATGCTAGGTTTCCGAGAACCCATGAGCATTAGGTTTCTGGGAACCTTTGAGCGTTAGTTTTTCTGGAACCTTCTAGTATTAGGTTTTTGGGAACTTAAAAATTGAGGCAAAGGGTTTTTAAGCTATTGATTATCAGGTATTTTGGAACCTAAAATTGAGGTAAATGATTTTAAGACCTTTGGGATTAAGGTTTCTGGGAACCTAAAATTGATGTAGGATTTTAAGACCTTTAAGATTCAGGTTTCTGGTAACCTTAAGTTGAGGTAAAGGATTTTAAGACCTTTAGATGAACAGGTTTTTGGGAACCTGAAATTGATAATAGGATTTTAAGACCTTTAAGATTCAGGTTTCTGGGAACCTGAAATTGATAATAGGATTTTAAGACCTTTTAGGTCTCGAGGAACTTGATTTTGATGATAGGATTTTAAGACCTTTCAGGTTTCAAGGAACCTGATTTTGATAATAGGATTTTAAAACCTTTTAGGTTTCCATGAACCTAATTTTGATGATAGGATTTTAAGATCTTTTAGGTTTCTAGGATTTTAAGACTGACAGACGCTCAGTCTTGGCCTTGGAGCCAATTGGCGCCAAGACAGACGCTCCGTCTTGGCCTTGGCGCCAATTGGCCCAAAGACAGACGCTCCGTCTTGGAATTGGCGCAAATTGGCCCTAAGAAAGACGCTCCGTTTTGGCCTTGGCGCCAATTGGTGCTAAGATAGACGCTCCGTGATGGCCTTGGCGCCAATTGGCGCTAAGAAAAACGCTCCGTCTTGGCCTTGGCGCCAATTGGCCCCAAGACAGATGCTCAGTCTTGGCCTTGGCGCCTAGTGGCGGCAAGACAGACACTCCATGTTGGCCTTGGCGCCAATTGGCTCAAAGACAGACGCTCCATCTTGGTAGTGGCACCAATTGGCGCCAAGATACACGCACCGTCTTGGCCTTGGCGCCAACTGGCGCCAAGATAGATGCTCCGTCTTGGCCTTGGTGCCAATTGGCGCCAAGACAAATGCCCCGTCTAGATGTTTCTCTGAAACGATTCGGTTATCCGATGCATACGGTGGTTTCGTATCGTTCCGAAACTTGTATCTCGGGATTTTTTGGAGTTATTAAGAAACCTCGGATGTTAACTTTAGTGTTTCAGTACTTAGTCGTTTGTGGATGGTTGAACTTCGTTGAGTGATTTTCCACGATTAGCTATACGTTAGGTTCTGTAGTTTGGTCGAGAAGAGTCGATCTGGATGACTTCTCGTCGCTCGGAGAGTTGTCTAGACGACCATGAGTCTAGACGATAGTAAGCCTAGATGATGGTAAGTCTAGACGACGGTAGGTCTAGATGACAGCGAGTCTAGACGATGGTGAGTCTAGACGACGGTAAGTCTAGATGACGCNAGACGACGTTAAGTCTAGACCACGGTGAGTCTAGACAACGGTAAGTCTATACGTCGTTAAGTCTAGACAACGGTAAGTCTAGACATTGGTCATGTTTTAGAGTAAGTTTGATTAGAGATGTAATCTTGGACATTGATTTCGAGATGACCGTTTTTGACACCAACAGTTAGCCC
>OVAN01010363.1:0-15850 GCA_900406275.1 Anastatica hierochuntica | reverse complement strand
CGCCTCGAATCGGGCGTTAGTCGTTTGCGCCAGCGAGTCGACTCTGTGGATCAAGTCGGACAGGAGGGCCACGACGTCGGTGGGCGGAGGGCTGGTCGTTCCCGAGATTAGTCTTGCGGAAACCCTGTTGCCCCCTACTTCCGTGACCCTCGATTCGGGCGTGTGTTGCTGCTGCTAGGCTGGGGAGGTCGAGGCTAGCACGGACGGGGGCAGGCGTGCTGCTCCTGCGATTCCCTGCGGTACTTCGGATGTTTGTCTGCGGGTCGACAACGCTGGCTCGGGCTGTGTCTCCTTCGTAGTGTTTGATGCGTCTACTTGCGAGGCGAGGGGCCGTGTCGGTGGCGCTGAATCCGGTCCCGAGAGCACCCTGGGAGCGTTCGAGGGGACGGTATTTTGTTTGTCTGACATCGTCAACGTGCCTTTTGCGTATAGAGTTCTCTTGAAATATTCCCCACAAACGGCGCCAAATGTTCGAGGCGTGGAGGCGACGTGACTTGTAAAAGGAGAAAAATGGTGGTTCGCGGGTCAGAGTTCTCGTGAGATAAGACGTATGTTTAACGATGTGCGTAGATCTTTATTAGAATATTTCGAAAAGGTTACAAAGTGAATCTCTCTCTTCTAAATTCTCTCTTTTCTTATGAGTTCTTTCGTGAGATTTTTGCTAGAAGAAAATGATGCCCTCTTTTTTGCACAAGGCTCCCTATTTATAGGAAAAGTATGGTCGAAAATACCCTCCTCGGGCCACGAGGTAGTCTCGGGCGTGATCGGGGTCGGTGAGATTCGCGCTGCGGTCCGTCCGTGCGTCCGTATTGTCGGGAGTCAGACTGCGTACCCCTTTTTTCGTGACTTTTTGGCTGTTCTTCCCGTACCTCTGCCTCGCGTGGCCTGTCGAGATTCCTCGGTGCTTCCGTATACATTAATTACCAAGGTCGTACGTTCGTACACGGGCTCGCCGGGCCTCGTTCGGTGGTGGGCTTCATGGGCCGAGATCGGGGTACTCGGGCTTCGTGGGCCGAGATCGGGGTACTCGGGCTTCGGTTTGATTTCGGACCTCATGGCTTTAAGCCTTTTTAGAATGGGCCAAGTGTGTTAGGAGGGGTGTTAAACCCTCCTCTAACAATCTAGATAACTACTATTTGTATACACAATTCAAATAATTAACATGGAAAAGTCATTGTAGAATGTAGAGACATGCCCGAATGTACATATGGCCGCTGGGAAGTGTTTTTAATGTTTGGTATTTATAGGTCATATATACTTTTAAAGTTTTACACCTTTTTTTATGGCTAATATGGGATTTGCTATACAAATAATCTAGGGCTATTATAAATCATACACTCGTTGTATCGACTGTAGTCAATACATTATATCGAGCATAAACAATAACCCAGTAAGCCAAATCCCATGACATATTTTTGTGGGTCTGAGTTTCTAGGACTAAAGTCATGCTTGTCTGTCGGACATTGCATTCCATTAAAGAGAAAGAGGAAGTAAAAGCGAGCTACTCTGGTACTCGATGGAAAAAAATTTAAAAAATCAGAAAAAGGAAAAAACAATAGAAAGCAAAGAACCGGGCTACTTGATGGCAGAAAGCATGGAGAGTGGTGGAGCTCAGGCGGTTACGCTTCGCCTTTTCCCACTCCTCTTGTCAATGATTTCCTGCCTCTGTTGTTTGCCTCTGCCGTAGTGGCGTTCCCCTCGGCCTCCTAAGCCTTCTCTTCGACCTCCTCTTTGAGAATGTTGAGCAATTAGCTTCAGGGCTTAACACCCATCTTCACTTCACACTCAACCAATAGTGTGAATCTTGTCATGTATCTCAGAATGAGAAGCTCCTTGCAAAAGTGTGGGATGTGTTGATAGTGACTGCATTATTTGTATGTATTCATACTGCAGAAATAGGTGGATCTCATTAAGCGTGATTGTTTTCAACTTCATGCTAACAGTGGAGGTAGCTGTTATAGTGGGCATGTTCGAATTACCTTGTGAGTGATACTTTGCAGTGGTTTTATTTTGGGGTCAGAACATGGGGCAATGTGAGAGATTGTTGTTTCTTTTAGGGGTGCATCAACTTACATTGTAGAATAATCCTCGGCCAGCTGATGTGGACCTAAGAGTGACGACATTTGCAAGAAGGAAAGAGATATGTGTTCATCCAATTTGTAAGCCTGAAAGTTTGACATACATTTTAATGGAGACTATTTTCCGTAAGGACGACTTAACTATATACAACAATGAATGATTAACATAATTAACTCAGATGATGAGGTAAGGAAAATAAAACTAAACATCACTATTATTGGCTTCAACACTCTTACGTTGATCCTTCATGGTGAGTTGTGCATCTAATTTGTATTATCATATACGTATTCTGGAAAATTATCTTTGGATCAACCTAAAAATAAAGTCAGTTTAAACTATAAAATGAATATGTATCAAATAACAGCCAATTTGCAGGCAAAGAGAAACCAAACGTCAATGTGATCGGCTTCACCACTCTCAAGATATTCATTCATGTTGAGCTCTACCGTTGATCTATATTATCAAATATGACTTTCACAAAATTAGCTTTGGGTCCTCTCATAAACTGAGCCAACTGAAATTGCAGATCAAAAGTATACAGATGAGACTTTGAAATTTTCCAACTACATAATAAGGTCAAACGTTTTCAAGTCAGGATGGTGTTGGTTATACCTTCTAGGGTTTTTTGACTCATTGCGGTAAGGAGAAGACTATTGGGCGGTCTTCAGTGCTCTCCCACCATTCACGGTGCAATTATGCCCGACCGGATATAGATACCTATTGTCTCGTCGTTGGTTACAAAAGATTCATGGAGTGGTTTTTCAGTCTGTGGCACTTGTCATAAAGGCTCTTGAGGATCTTTGTGATTCGTTGGTGTTGAGGCTTGGTGGGGTGTGGGTGGCTTTATAAGTTAGATGAAGAAGGCCTTAATTGCCTGCAGTGATTGTTATCTGATACGTTAACGACGGAGGAGTTGTGGGGTCAAAGGGGAAGATGGAGAATCTAATCAATGAGCAATTAAACTTGCAAAAAAGATGTGGGAGATGAAGTGGTATTTCAGTTTAAGACTCAAACTTTGAGTGGTGAAGACGATTTATTCTAGGGAGTGGGATAAAGGAAAAACGGCCATGGGAAGAAAACTACGTCTTTCTCTTTTCTAGTTCGAGCGAGCTAGAGGTTCTACGAAGGAGGTTCGGTTGAGTTTTGTTGGGCTTAGAGCCATTGTGGGGGTTCTACCAAATTTTGGACTTTCTTTATCTGCCTAATATTTTTTTGTTGCTAGGGTTGTAGCTTGATTTTGTTAGCGGAGGAAGCGACATGACGTGGCAGCGTGCAAATAATTTTTCATGATCTGACGTGGCCTATTTTAGAAGTTAGAATAACTCTTTTTAATTAGTACTAGAACTATATCCGTGCTACGCGCGGATATGTGTTTCCAATTTTTTGCTTTTTAGTATTGTTTAGTGTTATTTTCTTGTGTCGTCTCATTAAGGCATTGGGTATGTTTTATTTGCGGAACAGAACTATTTTATTAGATTTATTTGTAATCTAGTCTGACATGGGTTGTTTGCAAAGTGAAAAGTTATTTTAAAAAGATGAAAACTATAAAAATATGCAATAATTTAAAACATAATAAACATCACAAATAAAAAATTCAAAAATTATTGTCATGAAAAATATAAACAAATAATTTAGTTTTAAAAGTTTTAAAGAATTATTTTATGTTTAGATTTGTGTTTTATTGTTCACTTTGTTATTATTTTAGTGATAATATTTGTGTAACTATATAAATAAAACGTTTGACACATTTATTCAATAATATCTTATATTTAATAATATTTTATTTTCATTTTATTAATATAATACTTTTTTAAGAATATTTTTTCGCAATTTTCATATTTGAAGGTTAGGTTATTTTTTTAATCTCATTTTTACATTTTTTCAGTTATTGATTTAAACTTTTTCTGCTAACTAAATTTTTAGTATTAAATTTTCTAAAGAGAAATTTAAAACTTTAATAATTTAGATTTTTTTAAAAAAAAATTAAAGTATTTTTTAAAAAATAAATTATAATTTTTTTTGGAAATTTGTTTCGTAGATTTTTTTCTTTTTCTGAATTTTTGCTTATTAATTATATAATAATAAAATTCTCTCTTNCCCTCCCCCTCTCCCTCTCCCGCTCCCTCTCTCTCTCTCTCTCTCTCTCTCTCTCTCTCTCTCTCATATTTCTGCGTCATGGATCCATACATGGAGAAACTGAACAAGAAAGAGATGAAGGAAGACATCGACATGATGGGGTACGTAGGAAGAACTACTTGAGATGACTGAAAATTAGAACTGGTAAAACTATATAAAACTAAGAAAACTGGTAAAACTATGTAAAACTAGCCAAAATATGTAAAACTTGTAAAACTTGTTTTGGGATGATAGAAATCTTTGTTTTTTAAAACTTGTATTAATTTATGTGTTTGTTAAGACTTTTTCTCAAACTAGCTCATCTCTACATTATTGAGCGAAAGCTTTAAATCCCACATATTAATACCATTTTTTTCCAAAAATTTTAAAGATTAGTTATATCTAGTTATATCAATTTTATATATAAAAGAAGATTACTTTGTTGCATGACTCGAATGATTTAATTTGAGTTTAATGCGTCGTTCAGAATTGGGTTGTTACTTCTCTTGTCGTCATTTCTATGTTGTTCATTCGTCCCGAATTTCTTAACAACTCCAGTCTGGGATCCCCTCTCTCCATGTTCTACATCTTCACTCAAAGGATTTGAGTTCGCGTATTCTTCTTCATTGATCATTCTGAGATGTATTAATTTTCTTCTTTGTTAATATCTTCATAGGTGGCATCTTTCCTGTAACAATAACGAACAAATTCAGATCCTTGAAATCGATTTACTGAATTGAGATGAATATAAATAGATAAAAAATACGAAAAATACAAAAAACCTTAAAAAGAAGAAAAAGAAGAAACCCTATATAAAAAACACAAATTTTGCTATAAAATCCTAAATCTAAAAAACTAAAAACAAGAAAAACTCGAAATCAAAGAAAGTCCATCACTCTTCTCCAACACCGCGGTTGCTCTTATTGTTACCGTCGACTCACATCTTATATGCTTTATGTGAATTTGAATGAAAAACTATAAAACTGAGATTCGAATGAAGAACCATATCTAATAATATAAACTATAAATGAATAAAAATAAGAAATAAGAAAATGATTTTGCATAAAGAAAGAGAGAAGAAGAAGAAGAAAAAGCTTGGGAGATCACAAAGAAAAAGGAGAGAGAAAGTTAGATAAATTAGTCAAAGAGTAAATATGTAAAAGTCTTAATTTTTGAATTAAAAATAAATCAAAAAGAAAAAAATTTCTAGTGAGGAATTTTGAGAATAATAAATTAAAGATAGGGAAAATCTAATTTTTTAAAAAAACGATATTACAATGTGAAAATGAAAATAATGCAATTTTTTTGGCGATGACTTCTCTTCATTGCCAACCTTCTATTCTCTTCAGAGATGTGTTTTGGCTGGTTATAGGCGGTTTTTTTCTGGCGAAGAATACGGGAGAGCATTTTCCTCTCCTTCAACCATCGATCTTTTGTCTCTATTTAAAGCCAATGTTGAATTGCAGATTTCTTCTAGAGATAGAATTGAAGGATTATCGTTTCCCCTTTTTCTCTTAATCATGTCTGATTGCTTAAGAAACCAAATACAAAACCTTAACCTTGGCCTTGCGGATCCGGTGGTTGCGATGCCGACTCAACTTGTTGAAACAGTGGCGCCCCAAAATCATTTCAGTCTCATCGTGAAACCAATTAATCCAAGTAAGCAACCCCCCTTCCGTGCGATGCTCAATGCCTTACCAAGGATGTGGGGTGTCAATGGAGAAGTCACTAGTTGTATACTTGAAGGCCACAAGATCCAATTCATTTTCCAGTTAGAGGACTCAATGATGTATGTGATGCGCCGAGAACCTTGGCCATTCAATGAATGGATGTGTGTAATGGAGAAGTTGACTAGCCTTCATTCTGATGAAGATCTGAAGGACATCCCCTTTTTTGGTACAAGTACGTGGGGTTCCACCTCCAATTCCTCACCCTGCAAAGAGTCAACTTCATTGGGATGAAAATATGAGAATTCATGGAGACATACTTTGATGGTGAGTGTGCGCATTTGGCAAACTATCCTCATGTACGTTTGGCCTGGAGGGTTGATGAACCACTTAGGTTCTAGAAAGTCTTTCAATTTGATGAACTACTGTTCTGCAGCTTCACTTTGAGAAGCTTCGTAATTTCTTTGGCACTTGCGGATTGCTCTCCCATGATACGCTTGAGTGTGTTTTTAATCAAGGACCACCGCCACCATCACCAAGTGATGATGGTGATGAAGACCATGATGAACCTTCTTCGGTGATTCCTGAACAACCAGAACAACTTGATGTAATCTCGTTGGATGAAGAGGAACCGATTGGCTCCACTGCAGAGGAGGTTTCTACATCTTCTAAGAAGAGGAAAGCACAAGACTCTGCAGAGGCTTCATATGGTGGCTACTAGGACTTGAAGCACGTTGTTCTGATTGAGGATTTCTAGGAGCGTATGACTCGGTGCAAGAGAACTCATGTCGAGGCTAAGGAAATCAGAAACTAATACAACACAACTGCTGGTGCGAGCACATCTGGTAGCAAAAATGATGGGGGTGAGCCTCATCCAAATGATATGAATGTTTTGGTGTACCAGAAGCCACTAAGGGAAGGATGAATACATTTTTTTAACTGCCAGGACGTAAAAGGGTTTCCGGGGTTCGACGTCTAAATAAGATGAAGCAAACCTTCACTCTAGACATACTCTTTCTCATCGAGACTAAGAATCAAGATGACGTAGTTAGGGATGTGACTGCACAAGTAGGTTATGATAATGTAAGATGTGTTTCTGCAATAAGAATGGGTGGGGGTATTGCGCTGTTGTGGAATCAATATGTGTCTGTATCCTTTCTTCCATTTCAGATCGTATGTTTGACTGCTATATAAATAAAGACGATGTTTCCTTTTACTTTTCTTTCGTATATGGTTATCTGAACTGGAAATTAAAGCATATCTTATGGGAGCAATTACAATGTATTTCAATCCAAAGACAATTAACGTGGTTTCTTTGTGGCGACTTTAATGAAATACTTCACTCTTCTAAGAAAATCGGTGGCAGAACCAGAGAGAAACGGAGCTTGTCAGATTTTCAAGACACTGCCAAGGTCTTTGGAATCTCGGATCTTCCAGACATAGGTAACCGGTTCTTATGGGTTGGTAAGTGCAGAGATCATACGATAGAGAGATGTCTCGATCGGGTGATGTCGAACAAGGAATGGACAGCTTTGTTTCCTACAACAGAGGTTGAATTTTTGGATTTAGTGGAATACGATCATAGACAAGTGGTTTTCAAGATGCGACATAACAAAGAGGTGAGTCAAAGGCAATTTCGGTTCAATTACAGATGCTGCCAAGAACCGGACTTCAAAGATGTTGTTACTGTTAGCTGTAATATGAATACTACCAGCGATATCTCGGTTCCAACATGTCTACGACATTTCCGAATACAGCTTTCAAAGTGGAAGCAATCCAAGAATCTGAATGCTAAAAAGCACATTGCTGATTTGAGATTGAGAATTAATCTCGCGACCAGAAAACCGAATACCTCTGTAGAAACGGTTAAGTGTCTCACAAAGGAGCTTGATCGAGCATAATAAGAATGAGGAGGTGTTTTGGTATAAAAAGAGACGAGCTCACGTTGTGGCGACCGCAACACTAAGTTTTTTCACACAACGACCAAAAACATAATTGCCCGAAATCGGATTGTCTCCATTAAAGGAGAAAGAGACCGTGTCTTTAAAGGTAATGGGGACATTTCTATCGAAGCTGAGAGATACTTCACAAACTTGTTCAAGTCATCTACTTCAGGGATGAGAACTGACCTCTAACAATGATTGGAAATGGTTGTGACAAGCAAATGAACAGTGAGCTGATTCAGGAGGTGACAAATAATGAAATTTACAACGCTTTATTATCAATTGGATCATTCAAGGCACCTTGTTCCAATGGCTTTACAACTTTGTTTTACAAGAAAATATGGGATGTAGTTGGTCCTCACATTGTCAAGGAAATCCGTACTTTCTTTTTCACAGGTCGCTTTCACCCAAAGTTGAACCACGCAAATATTTATCTCATTCCAAAATAGGCAAAACCAAACACCATAAAAGAATTTTGACAGATCAGTTTTTGCAACGTTGTGTACAAAATTATATCTAAATTATTGGTCGGAAGAATGAAGAAGATGTTGTCGATGGCTGTGGCTGAAAATCAAGAAACGTTTATACTCAAACGGTTTATATCCGATAATGTAATGTTATGTTGGCTTACGAGGTTTTTCACTCCTTAAAGTCGCATAAACCTTTTACTATCGATTTCATGGTAGTGAAAACTGATATTAGTAAAGCATACGATCGGCTTGAATGGAAGTTTCTTGAAGAGTTACTCTGATGAAAAGGTTTTTGTGAGCAATGGACCCAATGGGTGATGAAATCTGCACCATGTCTTTCTCTATTATGGGAAACGGGAGTCCATATGGGAACTTTGTACTTTAGCGAGGTCTACATCAAGGCGACCCTTTATCACCCGGTTTTTTTATTCTCTGTTGAGATGTGCTAAGTGCTATGTTACACCAGGTCGAGCGAGATGGCATGCTTCAAGGGATTCAACTAAGTACAAATGGACCAATGTTGACACAACTCATGTTCACTGATGACTCACTCTTCTTTCTTTAAGCGGATAATGATAACAGTCAAATACTCTCTGCTATTTTCAAATAGTACGTCGACATTTCATGACAAGTTATCAATCTTGAGAAGTCTACCATCATCTTCGGATCACAAGTTTTTGAGCATACGCAACAAACCATTAAATCCATTCTAAAATTCCAAACGTTGGAGGCGATGGCAAATATCTTGGCCTACCAGAGAAATTTGGAAGACAAAAAACAACAATATTTTAGTACATGAAAGAGAATGTAATGCACAAAGTTTATGGATGGCAAAAAAGATTCCTTTCAACTGCGGGCAATGAGATATTGCTTAAAAGTGTTGCTCTATCTATGCCAATTTACTCTATGAATTTTTTTATGTTGCCTGAAGTAATATGTGATGATGTTAACAGTCTACTTAGTAGATTCTGGTGGGGTAAAACTCAAGAGAAGAGGAAAATGTCATGGATATCTTGGGGGAAGATGACAACGCCGAAAAGTAGCGAGGGTTTGGGTTTTCGTGATCTACATGACTTTAACCAGGCCTTGCTCGCCAATCATAGGTGGGAAATTATACGTCCACACTGCTTGATCTTCAAGGTATTTTAAACAAATATATTTCAAGCATACCGATATGCTACATGCTATAACTAGAAACGGTGCATCTTTCGGTTGGCAATCTCCTGTATTTGGTGGTCCACTTTTTCGACAAGAAGCATAAGTCTTAATTGGTACAGAGGAATGCACCCTGGTTTCTAACGCAAATTGGCTTCCTGTCATACTGCCACGTGCGCCGACTTTACTGCCACACATTGATCCTCTGACCACGATTTATAGCTTTATCGATCCAGTTACTAGGAAATGGAATGAACAAGAATTACAAACACATATTCAACACTCTGATCACTATCTTATCTGGAAGATTTTTCTACCAATATTACCCAAGGCTAACACACATGTGTGGAATCACACAAGGGATGGGATATATTCTGTTAAAAATGGTGATCAACTTACCTCAACTTGCTCTAATGCGAAATCAACATGGCAAGGTTCAAGACTGCAACTAGAGGAGTTAAGTGAGGAGAATGTATCCATAGATGATAAGATGTAGGACTTAGTGCTTCGGCACAAACAACAAATGGGCGATGCACTTGGTCGGGGTCTTCCCTTTCTGGTGCTATGGTGGCTTTGGAAAGCATGTAATGCGCTACTATTTAGTAGGAAAGTGTTAATGTCTCAGGACACAATAACAAGAGCACTTCTTGATGCACATGAATAACTAAGTACACAAGATGGTGATGTTAGCAATTTTGGATGTCGACCGAATGCAGGTATGATTACTCAACATCAAAGATGAAGATGTCCTTGACAAGAATGGGTTAAATGTAATTCTGATGCATCACATATTGAAGGCAACCATGATTTGTGACTTGGATGGATCATAAGAGATCATAATGGGACGAAGCTACACTGCGGGATTGGAAGATTCCAGGGTCGAAGTAATGCAATGGAGGCTGAATGTACTGTCCTTTTATGGGCGTTCCAAGCATCATAGATCATCAAAACATTGAGTTCATTTGTGACAATTACATTGTCAAAAAAGTTTTGAATGGGGAATCAATCAATCTTCAGTTACATTTCTACCAATCGATGATTGATGAATGACGACACTTTTGATGCGGTCGAAATCAAATGAGAAGCTTGGGACACAAATAAGTGTGCGTATAAATTAGTTAGAAGAGAGCATTGCGAGATCCAACTTCATGGAATTTGTTTTCCTCTTTCTCTATTTTTTTTAAATAAGATTATACACGATGATATCTTAAGTTGATTAATAAATTGCTTTGAAAGAAAAAAATGATTTAAAGATAATGACATCACTTTTTTTTCTAAGTTGAGCATTCTAGCTTTTCTTTCGGATAAAAAATGGAATCTTTTTTTCTTCTCATCATTGAAGTAGAAGATCCACTTCAATGTTGCTTCAAAATTATTGGTGTTAGAGGTGGTTTACAGAGGAGGAGTTCCAGAAGAAAGCAGGAGAAGAAAAAAGGTTGTAGCTTTTTCAAAAACTTCACCAAATAAAAGTTTTTGATATAGAAAAGTGAGAAAACATATCCAAATCTTCTTCCACTCTCTTTTTGGGTTAAAGACCTAAGAATGAGAAGATGAGTGCTGCTTATTTAGCAAGGAGAGGATTTTCATAGGGTTTCTGGTTTATTTTTGCTTTTAGGGACTACTCTCTCTAACATGCGGTGGGAAGCTCAGTGTTTCGAGACGAAGTCTCGAAGTGCACAAACACCTGAATCTATTACATAAACCAGCCGTTAAGAGCATTCAGGTTTCTAAAACTCCATCTTTCAATTTTTGTTTTTGTTTGTTTGTGTGACTGATTCCATAATATAGTTTTTTGAGATTTACCATTGTTAAGTTGTTAGTTATAACATCTCCTCTATATGCTATAATAGAGTAAAATTTACTCCAAACCCCTCTATTTTTTCTTCTAAAATAGAGATTACTATTTTTTCCTCTAAAATAAAGATCGCTATTTTTACTTCTATATTTAGGTGAAAAATAGCATTCCTCTATAATAGGGACATACTTTTTATTTACAAATAGTCCTTTAATTTTTTTGTGATTATAATTATAATGCATGTTTGTGAAGAAATAATTACTTTTTACATATTAAACACAACTTTTTGTTTACATAATAGTTTTTAAATTTACAATTATAAATAAAATAAATAAACAATATTGTTATTTTATTTGAAAGTCTAACTTTTTATTTAACAAATGATATTTAAATTTTATATTTAAAACTAAATTATTAATTATAATTAAATTATTAAAAATTCCATATAGATTTTACATATTGATAACATATTAAAATTGAATTGAAATATTAGTTAATCCAACATATTTTACCAATTTAATACTCCGGTAAATTTTTTTTTATAATGTATTTTTGTAATAAAGTATTTATTTTAAATAATATTGCAATTTTATGAAAAATTTTCAAAATTATAATGAATAGGTTAATTTTCAACATTTTATAAGTTAAAAGTGTTAATTATAAAATTGAAAAAGAATCTTTTAAGATTATTCATTTTTAGAGAAAAAATAGGAAAATACATTGTAGTGAAACTCACTAGAGGAATAAATAGAGGAATACATAGAGGAATACATTGGAGATGGTCTTAGATAATGTTGGAAAGTTTGAAACTTGTGATTAATATATAAAAAACATTAACTTCAAATTGATTTACAATTATTCTCTTATATGTGTGTGTTATTTCAAACAAAAATAGTCCAAATGATGACATAATAGATTGTGTTCATATAGCAAAGCAACCAACTTTTGATCATCCTTTCTTCAAAGACCACGGGATTCAAGTTATTTGTTTTCATCATTTGCCTCAGCTCCACACTCTTCTACATCATGTCTCTTAACATATTATAAGTCTTTTTTAAACAGATGGAAGCTAGTTACATCCTAGGATTGTTGTTTGATGAGAAGAAAGTGTCTGAGAAATCAAAAGAGAGAAACAATCCAATAACTCAGTTATGGCACCAGAGCGGAGTTTGTTCTGAAGGAACAATTCCAGTAAGCAGGAAAAAAAGAGGATGTCTTGAGAGCAAGTTCTGTTAAAAGATATGGAAAGAAGAAACACCGTACAATTCTCCAGCCGCGATCTGCTAATCCTGATCTCATTAACCAAAGTGGTCATGAGGTAGACTTTAAGTCTTTACCTACATGTCGATGAACTTTTGTGAATTTCTTGGTCTAAAAGTATTCTTTTTGTATGTGCATATGGATTTTTCCTTGTGTAGGCGAAACTAGCATGCGATCGTTTATGTGGAAGGAGGCAAGTTTTATGGAGCTAAGGCAACAATAAATGTATGGGAACCCAAAGTGCAAAGCCCAAATGAGTTTAGCTTATCTTAGCTTTGGATTCTTGGAGGCGCTTTTAGTCAAGATCTCAACAGCATGACGCTGGTTGGCAGGTAATCATCACCTTTATTTGAAAACATACCATTTTAACTCCAATTAAATCTATGTCCTTAGCTTCTTTGATATACATATACAAACCTGGTTAGCCCGAATTTGTATGGCGATAAAACCACAAGGCTTTTCACATACTGGACCGTAAAATCATAAAAATTGTACTTATCTTCAGTTATTGGGGCTGATAAGGTTTCACAATTTATTGATTGGTCTATTTAAAAAAAAAACAACAGAGCGATGCTTATTGATGCAATTCTGCTTATGAATTTGGGATGATTTTATGCCCCTGATCTTTCTGAATAGAGATCAAATCCTTTGATCTGATTTTCAGTTTGTTTTCTGCGATTTTATGGAAGAAGAAGGGAGGGATTGATGGTTGGATAGGATTTTTTCAGATCTAGAGAAATAACTCTTTGATGATCTTAAACAGAAAAGGGCCCTTAGAGAATCAACTCGTTGGTGATCAGCTTTTTCTGGACATTACACACCAGAAGGTTGTGAATTGAGATATGACACACCCAAATTCACGAAAAAGATGGAGAGAAACTTCTCTTTTCTAGATTAAAACTTCGATTCTCTAAAAGTCTGCAGAATACAAAGTATAAATAGATCTAATTCTCCTAGGGCTTATGCGAAAATAATAAACCAAAACTAAACCTAATTGTCGAAAATATTAAACCAAAATAAAACAAAACCAAGTCTAAAACTAATCACTTAAACTGAAAATATTAAAGATGCTGGTCCAATCTTGGTTTGATGAAAACCAATGTAGAAACTCGAATTTGAACCTTCTTAGACTTGAATTTCGTGGCTCCCCATTCAGCAAGTGATAATGGATTCTTAACTTGGATTTTGAACTTCTTTTTGGCTGAAATAAACAAGTCTTCTTGGGCTCTTGATCGAAAACGTGATGCTGAGCTTTCTTGGATGTTTTGGAATCCTAGGATACTCATCTTGAAGGTAAAATATGGCTGGAATAATGTTCTCACCATACATGGATGATCTACTCTTGAATTCATAACGAAAGATTTGTCAGATGAGCTGAAAGTCTGTCGACTTTGAAACTTCATAACTATTTCTTCCCAGCTTCTTTTCAAGTGATTCGCCTTGGTCTCTTGATGGCTTGAGAATCTAAAACAGGTTGAATCATAGCTTGAAACCTTCTGGTTTGGTCGGAGCATCCTTTGGAGCTCGTATACGTCCAAATCGCAAGCAATCAGATGTCACCAGTTTGCAAAATTCATATCTCTCAGGTATGAAATGTCGTTGTGATGTATCTAGCATGTAGTGATGCTCTGAAGAGTAAGGTTTTCAGAACAATTGAGCTTGTTGCCTAATTCCATTTTATTGGATAGATAAGCTCCTCGGAGTGTTCCTACATCAAATCTGTTTTCTAGGCAGGTTACTCGGTTTGCTTGTTGTTTAAGAAATAAGCTTTCCAGGATTGCATCATTCCCTCTTCCTTTAAAAGGATTTGTCCTCAAATCCATACCTTCTAGAAGAAAAAACTTGTTGATGACTTGGTTCCCATGCATTCTTCTGAACCTCAACATAATGATATTCCATCAAGGCTTGAACAAATAGTATTGTAACCCTTTTTCATGCCATGAATACTTTATGTGACTTTTTTCTGAAAGCCAGCAACTTCTAAGGAAAACGATGATCTCTTTCGTGTGAATCATTTTCTTTTGTTACTGCAGATGATCTCTTTTCCCTTAAGAACATTCAGCCGCACACCTTGATCTTCATGAATGAATAAACCTTTCAAATTGAGCATGACTGAGGCTGTTTTCAGTTCCAGAAGGTGGTTGCTCCTTTTGAATTCACACGAAACTCCTCCTGGTTCAAAAAAACATGCTGCAACCCCTTGTAGATACACAGATACTCCACAAGGTTGAACTTGATCCAAACAATTGGCTGGAACAGTTTATCACACACAACTGGTTCATGAATTTCACCTGACTTGCAAACCATTGTGTGTTGCTTTTCGTGGACTGATTCTGACCCCAAGAGTTCTACTTTTTCAGTCACGTTCTGGTCATGAATTGGGACACTTACAGCCTTTTGCTCCTCCTCTTGTTCAGCTAAAGCCGTGGAGAAATAAACCTCTTGTGGTGGAAGCCTCTTTGGTGGAAATAATAGATTAAACTCTTCAAAGCAGGAAAAATCAAATTTAGGCTCCTCCCACTGAAAACTGGGTATATACCTAGAACTCATTGTTATTTTAAGCTCCTCCCAAGTGATTATGAGTTCTTTCTCCTCCCACCATACTTCTTCTTCAGCTTTACACCAAGCTTTAGCCTCACCTCGCAGTAGACTGATAGCAAGACGTAACTTTTCCCATGAAGGTACTTGATTATGGTGAATGAAGTTATCTACGTCTTCAGCCCATGAGAGGAAATCTTCAGGACCTTCTCCCCCAGCAAAACCCTTAGTAGGTTCAAAGGGTCGTGACTTTAAATCCAGCCAGCAGAGAATTCGAAATCAATTGCAGAAAATAACACAGAATTTGAATCGAAAATAGGGTTCCCAAAACAGAAAAAAATTGCGGAGTTTGTAGAAGAAATAACCCGTGATCTCTGATTCAGTTGCTCTGATACCACCTGATGCAATTCTGCTTATGAATTTGGGATGATTTTATGCCCCTAATATTTCTGAACAGAGATCGAATCTTTTGATCTGATTTTCAGTTTGTTTTCTACGATTTTGTGGAAGAAGAAGAGAGGGATTGATGGTTGGATAGGATTGTTTAAGATATAGAGAATTAACTCTTTGATGATTTTAAACAGAAAAGGGCCCTTATAGAGTTAACTCTTTGGCGATCAGCTTCTTCTGGATATTANCTTCTTCTGGATATTACACACTAGAAGGTTGTGAATTGAGATATGACACACTCAAATTCACGAAAAATATGGAGAGAAACTTCTCTTTTCTAGATTAAAACTTTGATCTCTAAAAGTCTGAAAAATACAAATTATAATCAGATCTAATTCTCCTAGGGCTTATGCGAAAATAATAAACCAAAACTAAACC
>OVAN01010362.1:0-15850 GCA_900406275.1 Anastatica hierochuntica | reverse complement strand
AAAAAAAAAAAAAAAAAAAAAAAAGTCATGACATATTAATAATTAATGAAACTAAAACTATTTACCAATCAGTATGGGCACGTGCTCCACCCCTCTCTACCCTACGTCTGCCCTGCCCTAAAATACAAAAAACCAACCTTTTAAATTTTTACATTTACTTATAAATATAACAAGTATATATGGTAGTTTTTTGTACCCCTGCCCTAAAAAACAAAAAACCAAACTTTTTAATTTTTACATTTATTTATAAATATAACAAGTATATATGGTAGTTTTTTTGTACCCCTGCCCTAAAATACAAAAAACCAAACTTTTTAATTTTTACATTTACTTATAAATATAACAAGTATATATGGTAGTTGTTTATACATAAATTTTAATTTTCTATTCACTTGTTGTATGATATTGGTTTCTTTCTATATTCGTTGAACTAGTACTATTATAAAATTAAAACTTCTATTTTATGTTTTATGTTGTGAGAATAGAACAACTATTATTAATAGTAAGTCTTATTGTATTATTTAACGAATATATATATATTTTTAAAAAAAATTCAAATTAGGTTTAATGTAAAAAATTTAAGTTCTTGTGTATATAAATTTTAATTATCTCATCTAATAAAAAAAATATGAGTTAGTGAACGGGCTAGGGGGAATTTGGTAATATTAGAAAAAGAAAAAGAAAAAATTAGGACAAAGAGCTATCATTCGTATGAGGGGTTGAGAGGGAATGATTAATGCCAAAATAATCATTCTACATAAATACCAAAAAGAGATATCTACTTTAATAATCTAAAGGTCTTTGTTATTGGTTAAATTAGTCCTTAATTGAATTGTAATCACAACTAGAGTTTGAAAATCTAGTGACCAATCAAACCAAATGACCAATAAAATTTTATCTTTCTATGCAGTGTTTTGCATTTTTTTACAGCTTTAAGATGTCATATTAATCCTTCACACAAAAGAGAAATACAATAAAAAGTAAAAAATATAAAAATGAAAACAATTAATGAAATATTTTAAAATAATAATAGTTTTTCATTTTTCTTGTTTTGCTTTTTTAAGATTTAAATGATTTAAATATAAATTTTCTATAAAATCTACATTATAAATTGACACATATCATAATCTCAGTCAACGAAGACACATGTCAAAATCTCATGAATTACAATTATGCATACATGTCAAGCTCACGTTAAACGCGTTCAACTTTATATAATAAGATATTAGATACATTTAATATAATTTATGTTCAACTTAAAATATCACAAATTAAAATGATTGTGTACTCCTGCTTAATAAGATAGATGAGTTTGATTTCAAAATACAAATCTTCTATTTAAAACCAATAATAAAAAAGGACTTTATTGTTAATAATTTAATATAAAATGAAAAAATATATAAGAATCTAATTTGAAAAGTAAATCTCATATCCAAAGCCAATTTAATAGATTGGTAGATTTTCAATTGGTCATGAATGTTTCTAGATTTCAAATGGTATTTTGAATTTTGGTTTTTAAATTTTGCAAAAAAGAAGGAAAGAAAAATTTGACGATTTAAGAGTTAAAACCAATTTAAATGGTTTTTAATTTTTATTTACAAAATGTTAAGAACCTCCACAAATTCGTTTATTTCTTTTTTAGAAAAATTATTTTCTAAAAATTCTGACAGATAGAAAAGGTTTATAAAAATTAATCCAAAACTACTTTTAGAAACTATAAAAAATAAAGGTTGGACTTTACATAAAGAAAATAAATGTAAAATCTGCTAAAATTTGTTTCATTTGTTTGATATAACATATGCAAACAAATCAACGGAATCGGTTTTTTTCTTACAAGTGTAACTACTTACTTTTAAAAAGCCAGAATTTACAAAAGGACTGTATTAATTGTATTAGTATGTCTCTCCAATAATGATAATCTACGTCAAAGAACAATATTCACTTTCATTGGACATCACTTCGCTTTACATTAATAAATTTTGTCTTGTCTAAACAAGATAAAAAAAAAAAAATATTAAAAAATTTTGTGCTTGGAGTTGTTCTTCCATGTTGTGGAGTTTTCTTTAAACTTAGTATATATAAACATGTAACGTAATCGTTCTACAAACCTAAATATCGAGAAGTAGTGCAAAAGAGTAATTTTGGATACTCATATCATGATCAGTCGAAAAATTGCAAGTTTTATTATGGTCGTCATTTTGATCAATATTGATGTCATCATAGTCAATGGAAGAGAGTTTTATGATACTCGTGATGCTGAAATAGATAAACTCTTGAAGAAACTCAATAAACCTGCTATCAAATCCATCAAGGTTAATTTAGTTTCCAAATTTAGACATGAGTTATACAGTTTTAGCTTAGTTTTTATTCATAATTATGTATGGTTTTGTTAATTTGTGTGTAGAGTCCAGACGGAGATATTATAGATTGTGTTCATATGAAGAATCATCCAATTTATGATCATCCTTTATTCAAAAATCATACCATCCAGGTTTTGAGGGGTTTCTTTAAAATTTCATCGTTGTTACTATCATATTTAACTTAGAAGTTATATTTTATGAATTTATCATCCTTTATTTTACAAACCGCTATTCAGAATAATATTTTTAAAATGTAGAGGACTAAGATTCAAACTCGAACTAGCAACACTAAATATTCCATATAACTCCTACCTATGTTGCTTAACAACCTTCATTTGGATTAATAAGTTCTTTACTAAACATAAACAAAGTCTACTATTTTTTTCCAAAAACAAATTATGTTGTAGATGAGACCAAGTTCTTATCCCCATGGATGGAACGATGAATCTTCAAGTACCGAGAAATATAGTGTTGTGACTCAACTTTGGACAATCAATGAAAAATGTTCGAAAAACAGTATTCCGATCAGAAGAACGAGAAAAGAAGAAATCTTACTAGCAAAGTCGATTGAAAGATTTGGAAAAAAAGATCCCAACACCTTCCCTCTAAAAAAGCCAACAAATCCAAGAAGTATCAATTTTACACATGAGGTGTGTGAATATATTATCATAAGTTACTTTTTCCTGTAAACAATACAAAAGATAATTTTACTTTTGTGTTGTTTGGTAACATGGAAATAGGCAGATGGATACGAGACAACGGGTTGCTATAATCTTGATTGTCAGGGTTTTGTTTCTACCAACCAAAAATTTGCTCTAGGTGGAGCCATTCATCAACTTTCCACTTTCAATGGTGAACAAAAAGGATTTTACACAACAATATGGAAGGTTAATATAACTTAGGCTATTATTCATCATATATCTTCAACGAAAATAAACTTATAACATGTATATTTTGGGAACAATTGTATTATATTGTTGTAGGACCCTAGCTCTGAGAATTGGTGGTTAAAATTAGGTAGCAATCTAATCGTCGGTTATTGGCCTTCCTCATTGTTCAATCATCTAAATAATGGAGCGACGGAAATTCAATGGGGGAGGCGAAATATTAGATTCAAAGAGAGGTTCACGACACACAAAAACCACTATGGGGAGTGGTCGTTTCGCCCAAGAAGGATGGAAAAAGGCTAGCTTTTTCTGCAATCTTGAGATAATTGATGAAAATAATATTGCAAAACCACGTGAAAGACTTACTCCTATTATGACAAAACCAAATTGTTACAATCTCAAGTCTGGTTTTCAACCTCGCCCAGGACATTTTTTCTATTATGGTGGTCCTGGTCGAAGTGCTAGTTGTAAATGATCATATATAAGCATGTTGTGTATGAGTCAATCTTTAATATTTACCACCTTCATATAATATATACGTGTTGGTCTCAAAAAAGTTAAGAGATAGTTTTAGTTTTGGCACCTAATATAGTGTAGCCAAAGGATCATGAAGGTTTAAGAAAGTTAAATGGATTAAATATTTTAACTTATTTTAAAATCAAACAACACATATACTTACACATATCATCAATAATTATCATTATCTTTCTCAAACATATGAATAATAAAGTGAGGACAAGGTTATGTGTGAAGTTACTTAACATGTGATAACTCGAGCTTTAATCTGATAACTAATTGCACGTGCACAGTAAAATACATAGTAGTTTATGCGGGATTGAATCCACAAAGATCAGATGGACCATATATCACATGTGGTCTTAAGTCAAATTACGGGGTAAGGCGGGTAAGAAAATTGTTTGTGAAACTATTTAATTCCAGAGACAACAAAATGAGAAAGCAATCAATAAAACAATGGAAAAGGGGTTGTAAATGATTGGATAAAGCGTTGGGCACAAGACATTCTCAGAGAAATTAATTTATTATTAAATAAGATAGATTAGCATGGATCATGATTAAGAACCATCTTGAATTCAAATCACAAGTATAGAATCAACATACTTCCTTAGTGCTAACTCCCTTGTAATAGAATCCTAAATACCAACTTTTGTTGAATTTCATATTCTAAACATGCATTAGATTTGAGTTTGATATGTTCACAAAGCGCAATAACATCAACTTGCGTTGGTTAATTACACTCTGCTTATCTAAAATTCTTCAGGCATTTAAACAAACCCTTTCAGTGCGTTAAACATCATTAAATTAGAAACTAGATCATGAGTTTAAATTCAGCACTAAGAACAATCTAAGATGAAGATCCAATTGATAAGTCTCTAATCTAACAACCTAACACTCAAAAATCTTGAAATCCCTTTATGGCTTCCATAAACCCAACAATGAAGATACTCACTCATAGCAAAAGAGTAATCACAAGATGATTTAAAAGAAAACATAATGTTATTGATAAAACAAGTGTAAGAGGGTTCATCATTCTTCTCTAAATCGAAACACGAATGATAAATCGTCATTCTTGGATTACAAAACTCAGAAATATTCTTTGGAACTTATAAAATAGCATAATAACCTAAAAAACATGAGTCTAGTATTATATGAGTATCAAAGTCGAGTCGAGTCTTTTTTGGTGGGTCTGAATCACTTTTCTGGAAATTTCTACCTCGTGAAAAGGATCTACAAATAAATGGCAAAGGATCGATTGATCCATTCGATTATGAAAATATTCACCACTTCCTTTTGTGTACGTTCTTCATCAGATCACCAGCTTGAGATATATTCACTAAAATGGTTATAAATTTTGATTGCACTTTTGGATTTCCTCCAAACCACCTCAAACTTAAAGCTAAATCACGTAGCTATCTGATGTCAAAATTTTAGCTCATTCTAACAGTGAGAAAATTGTAAAAACTGAAAAATGTCAGAATATCAGCATGATCCTACATTCCAAAATGTCCATTTTTGACATGAATTGCTTCTTTTCTCTCCAAAGCAACATAAAACCTGTAAAAGACACTATACAACACCAAAAGACTCCAAAATGACTTTTATACACAGTAAAATACCATATTCTCTAAGTAAAAACATAGGTAAAAATCGATAAAAACATACAGAAATTCAAGAAAAGTGAAAAGGTTTGAAAACACATGGACACACTTAACCTCATAAGATATGCTTTGCACTTTATCGCAGATGTCCATAGAATATTGCAAGATCCACAATTGGGGGGAAGCCAAGGGTATGAAACAGAAATCTTGTATTCACGACCATTCTCAAGTCCCATGACCACAGTGGACGGAAGCTCTTTCAACAGGCCCACTTCTACTACTATCTTGGCCACTTCAAAAGTTTCCTTCTTCTTTGTCTCGGGGGATAGAATCACAGGTTTTCCGATCCTTGTAGCTATTTGCATAAGGCTATCAGGGTCAAAGAAGAGGTATGGGATTCCTATGAATTCCACCGGTACTTGAGCCTTGGTGATAGGAGGCTTCTCTGGAGCTGTGTCCAGAGACCAAGGTACAACAAACATCGGATGACCCGCAATGTTCCAAAGATTACGACTGGTGATGATAGCTCTCGTACGAGGGTTTGGGACCTTAAGTAGAAAAGTACTCTTTCCTAACCTGTGCACAAAAATCCTCGGACCAGAGCGAGCCCATATAGCATTCACTACTCCGATGATTCTACCCATGTCCGGAGTTCGGTCATGAAACTGAGCGAAGACGTACTCCTTGAATTCTTCCTTTGCTGCCTCCAGATTTTCCTTGGGGATAAGCACAAACGGCGCTCCAGAGGCGTGAACTGTAGGAGTTCCCAGGCTCTCAAGTCTCTTAGGTGCAACAAAGAGGGAGGACCACTTCTTTGGTTCTTTATTTGAGGTTTGCTCAGCACCAGATTCAGGCGGAGGAGAATAGGAAGACGAAGGCTTATCCTTGCCTTCATCCTTGTTTGTCGGAGGAGTATGGCCTTGTACAGAGAAACCCAGAAGATTCCTGACTATAACAATAACATCTTCTGATGAGGAGCACATCCCATAGGATGAGAGAGGTTGTGGAGCTGAGACGCCTCCCCCTTCTGGAACAGAGGTTGACGGGAGCTGTTGCCGAGCATCGGAGGTAGGAGAGGTTTCAGCAGCCACGAGATTCAGATATGAGAGTTTAGGAGCAGAATATGAGGTTTTCACACACCTACCGGAAGGAGGGCAAGAGGAACTCTTTCTAGTCAAAAGACGAGGTCTACTCCGCATCGGAGGCCGGCGAGAAGACTCTTGTTCAGCTTTGGTCGGGAGAGATCTGATCAGATTTTGCGGAAGAGATAAAGGGAGTTTAGATTTCCCCTTCTTTGACATAGCGAACCAGGCAAAGGAGACAGTGATATTTGATTTGAGGGGGAAAGGGGAGGAGATTCTCGCCGGAGGGCGTGAGGCAACCCCGGCGGCGGCAGTTAAGAGAGAAAACCCTAATCGCCTTTTATCGCTTCAAGAGAGAGAGAAGCGATAAGATTACTGCTAAATGATATTGCCCATTAACATTCAAAAATTTTATTCAAAGAAAATATATAGTCTTAAGTCACCACATTAAATATGTAAGTTAAAGCTAAAATCTGTGCAAAATAAAAAGTATGCTCCATATTTGGATTTCAGAAATCATACTAACGTAAAGTATATTTTGTAATTGGATTCTACAAAACAAAGTAATGCAAGTTAATAAAATAAAAAGTATTGCAAGAATATGTTATATATATGAAATTTAGAAAAAATATTAGTATAAAATCGTGATTTTTATATAAATTTTAAGAAATAGACACTACAAAGTTATTTCATTTGTTTAATAACCATATTCAACCCAAATCAACGGAATCAATTGTTTACTTTTCAAAAACCAGAATTATATTAGTATATTTTTACCAACTTTACAAAGTTCCATTCCTAAACTAGATTTTTTCTTTTACTTTTGCCACATTTGGGCAAATCTATATGACTGCATTTATTGCATTAGTATGTCTTTCAACAACAATAGTTGATATCAAGAAACAATATACACTTTAATGGATATTATTTCACTTTTCTTAAATAAAAGTATTCAAATTTTAATGCATTTAGTGCATTGGAGTTAATGTTTTTCTTGTGCTTGACTTTTCTTTTTAAAAGGTGTATATATATATATATTATATATATTATATATATATAATATTTAACTTAATCATTTTACAAACCCAACGAAAAATGGCTAGTTTAATTATGCTCATCGTTGTAATAAATATATATGTCATCCAAGTTACCGGAAAGGAGTTTTATTATACTCGTGATGCTGAAATAGATAGATTCTTGAAGAAACTCAACAAACCTGCTATCAAATCCATCAAGGTTAATTTAATTTGCGATTTTATACAAGAGTTAAAACAAATTGTATTTACCATTTCCCATTTTTACTCATAATTGCGTATGGTTTTGCAATTTGGATGTAGAGTCCAGATGGAGATATCATAGACTGTGTTCATATGAAGAATCATCCAATTTATGATCATCCTTTATTCAAAAATCACACCATTCAGGTATTGAAAGTCTTTTATAATTGTTTCATTGTTACTATTATTTTTAACTTAAATTTTGTATTTTATGAATTTATCATCCTTTATTACAATTAACAGCATCATGAATAACATTTTTAAAAAGTAGAACTAAATTTTAAAATTAAACGAATAACGCAAAAACATTCTCTATGACCCTACCTAAATAGCTTAACAAATTTCATTTGGATATATCAGTTTTTAACTAAATTGTCTACAATTTTATCTAAAATTTTAATATTATAGATGATGCCAAGTTCTTATTCAGAAGGATGGAATGATGAATCTTCAAGTACCGAAAAATATAGTACCGTCATTCAACTTTGGACAATTAATGGAAAGTGTCCGGAAAACAGTATTCCGATCAGAAGAACAAGGAGAGAAGAGGTTTTACGTGCAAAATCAATCAAAAGATTTGGAAAAAAAGAACCTATTAGCATTCCTCAACAAAAGCAAACCAATCCAAGTCCTAACAATGTAACACGTGAGGTGTGTGCATATAATATTCATTAAATACTTGAAAAACATTCAATTTTCGTCTCATATTTGTTTATATATATATATATATATATATATATATATAGTATGCCGTACTTAGTACGGAGGTGAATACTCCTCGAGCCAAATTACGGTGATGACAAACCTCGATTCTTTGTTTATTGGACCGTGAGTATATTTATATATAGTGTCGTTATGGTTTTTTTCTTTTTGCTAAACATTTTTTCGACATATGTACTTTTTGAGTCACTTTTCATCTAAATAGTTAAAAATAACATTTTACTTTTTTTGTTGATTGGTATCATGGAACAGGCTGATGGATACCAGACAACAGGTTGTTATAATCTTATTTGTGAAGGTTTTGTTGTTACCAACCAAGAATTTACTCTAGGTGGAGTCATTCCTCATGTTTCCACTTCGGGTGGTGAACAAGGAGCAATTCACGCAAGTATATGGAAGGTCAATATTACCCAGGCTAATATTCATCATAAATCTTAAACAAAAATGTACTTATAACATTTACATTTTGAGAGTAATCGTGTTATATTATTGTAGGACCGCAGCTCAGGGAATTGGTGGTTAAAATTAGGTAGCCATCTAATAGTGGGCTATTGGCCTTCAACATTGTTTAATCTTCTACAAAATGGTGCGACCAAAGTTCAATGGGGAGGTGAAATAGTAGATAACCATGAAGGTTCACAACACACATCAACGCAAATGGGAAGTGGTCGTTTCGCACAAGAAGGATTGAAAAAGGCAAGTTTTTTCACAAATCTTGAGATAACTGATGAAGCTGATATTAAAAAGTCTCCTGAAAGACTTTATCCGATTGTATTGAACCCAAATTGTTACAATCTATTGTCTAGTTTTCATCCTCGCCGAGGGCATTTCTTCTTTTTTGGTGGTCCTGGTCGAAGTCCTAGTTGTAATTGATTACATATATAAATGTGTTATGAACATTTTGTATATGAGTCAATCTTTTAAATTTACCACCCTCATATAATGCATATGTGATGGTGTCAATAAAGTTTGAAAGATAATTTTAATTTTTACACCAAATATATTATAAGCAAAAGCATCATGAAGGTTAAGGAAAATTAATATGATTGTGTATTTTACCTGATTTTAGAATCGAACAACAAATATATCACCTTAGGAAGATACTCTCAAAAATGTGAGCAAAAAGGTGAAGATAGGGTTATGACTGAGGTTACAACTAACCTTAACATTTCAAGAGGTGGAAGGTTAATGAGAAATAAAAAATTTTCCAAGAGATGAAATGGACTATATGGTTCGAGGGATAAACAAGAGGGATAAGCAAGGCCGTCACGGTCGTAAAAATCACATTCAACCTTAATAATTAGTGTATTCTATTTCGGGACAAAAACTTGATATATGAGGTTTTAATTTAAAAGGAACACTGCGAGTGTCAGCAAACGCAATACTATTTCAGGAATCGAATCCACGGAGACAAGTTACGCACTATGAAATTTAGTGTAGATCAAGCTAAAAGACACAAATATGATTACTATTTTTGAATGCAAATGTAAATAAAATTTAATATCAAAACGATGTAAATTTGATGGATTAAAAGTGCTAGGCGATAGGGAAATTCGCAGGAAAACATATCATAAATGCATACAATTTATTAGAGAATTAATTAAGCACCATTCTAGAGCTCATAAAATGATTGTATAAATTTTTACCGTCATGACTCTTATTACTATGTCTAACACCATAAAGAACTAACTCTCGTTGAACTCAGAAAATTAATCACAAACTAAATTTGAGTTTTAATATCTTTACAAAGCACCCCAACATCAACTCACGTTAGGTAACCATATTTTGTTCGCAAAGATTATTTTTAAGCAATTAAATCAACTCTAGTTGTATTCAATAAACCTAAGATCAAAGACTAGGTGATCAATCAAGTTCATGCATTAAGAACAATCCAAGTGAAAAATTCTATTGAAAATTCCCTAATAAAACAATCCTAAACATCTAGTCTCATCAATTCCTTTGAAACCCTAAAACCTAACTTTCTCAAATATAATGAAAAGAAAATAAATCATAGATGAATTAAATGTAATAATTTAAAGGGGTTCAGAAAATTCTTAAAAGGTTCGGAGCTAGAGTCTATTCTCCCTAATAGCTTACAAATCAAAAGCTAAAAAAGAAAAAATAAGATGTAAAAAACTAAAAAAAAGTCCTAATGGTGTGCATTTAAGTGTTTTGAAATTTTTTGGGCGCAAAGGAAAACCAAATCAGAAAAGAAACTGCATATCTATTTCTCGAAAGGAAAATTGATTGACCACCTACGCGGATCAATTGATTACATTTCCACGGAAAAAATCATCTCATCTTCTTTTGTAAGATCGATTGATCAATCCTACTATGGTCCTTTAGTGGGAACGATCGATCCCAGTACGGCTTTACTGAACTTTCTTGAAATCATCACAAATTTCTTCGAAATCCTATAAAATCTTCGCATTTTTCTCTGAGAGCACCCAACCACCTTAATACCTGAAATCATAGAGCAAAGACTATGAAATTCCTCAAACACGACTGAAAACACTACTAGAAGTTAGTAAAAACTTGAATATATCAATTCCCCGGACTTAAACATCTGCTTATCCTCGAGTAAAGACTAACAAAAACTCAAAATAGTGGAAATGTTTGGAAACACGAGGGACTCAAAAAATCTTAACGGACCTTGCTTTGCCAAAGCAACTCATCTGAAAACATAAAGACATAAAGCATTTCACTTTCTCCACAAATCCCCAAAGTGATATCTCAAGTTTGTCCATACTCTAAATCCCAACTTGTAAAACTTGAATCTCCATCAAGTAACTCTTTACATTCGATAAACAAGACATGAGTTTCTCAACACAAATCATTTTCAGCAAAGGGCTTGTTAGGGGAAGTCTGATTTTTATGGTGGAATTTAGGTGTTTAGGAATTTTATTAATATGAAATCAGAAGTAAACCTCAGTTCGGTTTTCTCGGTTTCTTTCCTTCCCAAGAATCCAGAAACCCTAGCTTCTCCTCCACCTTCTGACTTGCGTTGCAAGTCACCACCACCTAGGGTTTTCCCCAAACCCGAGCCACCACTCCCGCCTCCAGCTCCGGTCACGCCTCTTCCCCCGCCGAACATCAACTCTGTGGTCTCCACTCCACCCCCGGAGACTCCGATCACGGCCATGACGCCTCCGGAGCCCTCGATCACGGTGTTCTCCGTTCCGACACCCACTGGTTGCGGCTCCTCACCCACGATCGGCGCCGTTTCACCATTCTCCGACATCGCATCGTCTCTCCCGACCACCGCGATGCTCCCTCCGGCCTCCGTTGCCCTTTCCGACGCCAAAGCCACTTCGATTCGACCCTTTGCCTTCTCGGGTCCGTTCTCCACGACCACCACCTCGCCGCTTTGGCTTCTCCGGCTACTCTCAATCACCACGGCGCACATCTCTCCCTTATCTCTCACTCCTCCTCGGCGGCTCATCTCTTCATCACTCATCATCTTCTTTTATTTGGTTATGGTTCGACAAAGTGATAGGGAGAGAGAGAGAGGCTTGAGGCGAGGGTTAAGAGAGAGGGTTAGGGCTCGGGTGGGGTACGGGTCGGGTTCGGGTGGATTTGGTTTTGGTTTGGGTTTTTTTTTTTTTTAAAGGCGAGGTATTACAAAAAATTTCATTTTTCTAATAATAGTATGCAAATAAAATAAATAATCTGTTTGCTTTTCTTAAATGAGTCATCTTAACAATGTCTTTAACATTATTAGAAACATTGTAAATTATGAGAATATCAATGTGTTACTGCTAGAGATAATCTTCGTTCTAAATATAAACATACTAAAATTACTAGACATATTTTGTTTTTGTCATTGACATATTATTAGATGCACCAAATTGTAGATTGTTAAAAATGACACATGTCAAAATCTAATGAGTTACAATTTCGCATATGCGTTACATTCACGTCGAACACCTTGAACTTCATAAAATAAGATTTGGGTTATATGTTCAGTTTTTTGCATTTTATAACATAAACAATAAATTTTCAATATGCCCACTTTCTATATATGCAATTTAAGTTATTTACTTGGAACTATAATTTATCATTATTTTATAAATCACATATCAAATAAAAACAAAATCAGATTTTTCAATATTTACGCACATGTATTTTAAACTATACTTAATAAACTTAAATATTAAACTAATTCTTCAAAAAAAAAATTCTATGATAAGAATAGCATATTGGTAAATATTTAATTATGCAGGCAGAAGAGCAAAAGAAGGAATCCACCCGAGGAGGAGCTCACGTGCATATTAATTATTTGATCATAGTGTACAACAAGGTTTTTATTTTATAGGTTTAACGTCTTTATTTTGTGGTAATATTCTTACATCCAAAAGCTATTATGGAAATCTAGTTTCTTTATAAATTTTACAAGCCAAAAATTATCTACTAATACATTTTTTGTTTGGATTTTACAATAGAGATTACGAAAAAAAATCTGCTTTATATCTGAAATTTAGAAGAAAAAAAATTAATGAAAAAATCGTGCTTTCTTATATCAACTTTATGAAACAGAAATTACTTAAAAAATTTTCATTTTTCTAATAATAGTATGCAAATAAAATAAATAATCTGTTTACTTTTTTTTAAATGAGACATCTTAATAATGTCTTTAACATTATTTACTTTAAAAAAGCCAGAATTATCATAGTAGATCTTTACCTACTTTACAAAATTCTACACATACACTAGCTTTCCCCTTTTACTTTTGCCTCATTTGGTCATATCTATATGACAACATTAATTGCATTAGTATGTCTCTTCAATGACAATAATCTATATCAAGGAATAATATACACTTAATTGGATATTATTTCCCTTTACATTAATAGTTATAGTCTTTTCCCATCAAAATAAATAAAAAGTATTCAAATTTTAGTGCATGGAGTTGTTTTTATTTCTTGTGCTTGACTCTTCTTTAAATTTACTATATAAACGAGTAAACTTAATCAATCAACAAACCCAAAGAACTAGAAGCAGCACAAAAGAGCAAGTTTTGTATATTCGTATAATGATCTGTAGAAAAATGCCAATTTTCATCACGCTCATCATCTTAATCAATATATATATCATTGTAGTCGCTGGAGGAGAGTTTTATGATACTCGTGATGATGAAATAGACAAACTCTTGAAGAAACTCAACAAACCTGCTATTAAATCTATCAAGGTTAATTTAATTTGTGAATTTACACTGGAGTTACAACTAATTTTATTTCTCCATTTTTATTCATAATTATATATGGTTTTGTAATTTTTTGTGTAGAGTCCAGATAGAGATATCATAGATTGTGTTCATATGAAGAATCATCCAATTTATGATGATCCCTTATTCAAAAACCATACTATTCAGGTTTTGATAGTTTCTTTAAAATTTTATCGTTGTTATTATTATTTTTATTTAAATTTTTAAGTTATGAATTTATAATCTTTTATTTTACAAACCACACCATTTAGAATAATAGTTTTAAAAGTAAAACCAAGACTCGAACTCGGATTTAAATATTCTCTAAACCCTATCTAAATAGGTTAGCAAACTTCATGTGGATATATCAATTGAATAGAGTCTATTAATTTTTTCTAAAAACGATATGTTGTAGACGAGGCCAAGTTCTTATCCAGAAGGAAGGAATGACGAATCTTCAAATAACGAGAAACATAGTGTTGTCACTCAACTTTGGACAATCAATGGAAAGTGCCCGGAAAACAGCATTCCGATTAGAAGAACGAGAAGAGAAGACATTTTACAATTAGAATCGATCGAAAGAGTTGGAAAAAAAGATCCCAGTAGCATCCCTCAACCAAAGCCAACCAATCCAAGTAGGAGCAATGAGACACATGAGGTGTGTGCATATATCATTCAATAAGAACTTGAAAACAATCATTTTCATCTAATATATGTTTATGTACATATGTGTAGCATGCCATACTAATAGTGCAAAATACTTATGGAAAAAAATTTTATGGAGCCAAAGCGCTTATAAACGTGTGGAAGCCTTATATACAAACGAAAACTGAATTTAGCTTAGCACAAATATGGATTGTGGCTGGTACTTTTTCTGGTATACTTAATACCATTGAAGTTGGTTGGCAGGTCTTAATTTATTCTTATTTTAATAAAAAAAAATATGTTCGTACTTGCATTTCACTTATATTTATATTCTAATTTTTGTTATTTTCCATTGTTACTAATTAGGCATATCCGTTAATGTACGGCGATGACAATCCAAGATACTTTATTTATTGGACTGTGAGTACGCTTCTATATAGTATTGTTACTACTCTCTTTTTTGCTATTTTCTTCAAAATATACACTTCTTGGGTTTCATGTTAATAAAAAAGAAAATAATTTTATTACTTTTGTGTTGTTTGTAACATGGAAAAAGAGAGATGGATACAAGAAAACAGGTTGCTATAATCTTAATTGCGCAGGTTTTGTTGCTACCAACAGAAAATTTGTTCTTGGTGGAGCCGTTTCTCGAGTTTCCAGAGTGGATGGTCCACAAGAAGCATTTCTCACAACTATATGGATGGTCAATATAACTCAAGCTATTATTCATCATGTCTTCAACAAAAACACACTTATAACATTTACCTTTTTTGAATGATTGCGTTATATTATTACAGGATCGCAGAACAGGAAATTGGTGGTTAAAATTAGGAAGCAATCTAATCGTAGGCTATTGGCCTGCCTCATTGTTTACTGGTCTACAAAATGGTGCGACCGAAATTCATTGGGGAGGCGAAATATTAGATGCGTTGGAAAGTTCACAACACACAAAAACCACTATGGGGAGTGGTCGTTTCGCCCAAGAAGGATGGAAAAAGGCTAGTTTTTTCAATAATCTTGAAATAATTGATGAAACTAATACTATGAAACCTCCTAAAGGACTTTTTCCTGCTATGTCAAAACCAAATTGTTACAATGTCACTTCTGGTTTTCATCCTCGCCCTGGGCATTTCTTCTATTTTGGTGGCCCTGGTCGAAGTCCTGGTTGTAATTGATCATATATAAGTTTGTTGTCTATGAGTCAATTTTTAACATTTACCATCATAATATATATGATGGTGTCATATATTTTAAGCGATGATTTTAGTTTTGGCACCAAATATAGTGTAAGCCAAAGCATCATGATAAATAAGAAAAGTTAAATGGATTGAATATTTTAAGTCATGTTAAAATAATAAAAAAAAAAACACATACACCTACACATGAAAGTAATAATTATCATAATTCTGCTCAGAGAAATACAAGCTATTGTCAAATATTTGAGCAAGAAGGTGAGGGCAGCGTTATGAATGAGGTTGTAGTGATCTTCTTTAGTAGGATTTTTTGGCCGAGAAAACCTTAAATCATTATATATATATATATATATATATATATATATA
>OVAN01010360.1:0-15851 GCA_900406275.1 Anastatica hierochuntica | reverse complement strand
TTGTAAAAGCCAGAATATGTAATAAACTAGGAGGTAGAACAAAGAGTTAAATGTAGAATATATATTCTAGCCAGAGGTAAACTAACAACATATGGCTAGAATAAAGTCGAACGTATTCTACCAAACCCAGAACATTGAAGGAAAGCTAGATTACGTGATATACCAATGGTAGATCACAATATATTATTTAGAATACGAATTCTAAAACTAACTAGATGGCTAGAATACGTATTCATTGTTCAGCTAGAATATTAAAAAAAAATTATTCAATTATTTGTTTTTTATGAAAAAAATAAATATGTAGTCTTACTTTAGTTTCTAATGGTTTGCATATTTTTCCAAATTTTTTAAAATTTATTTACTATTTTTTTCAAAATGCAGGAGTAAAGACATATCAAAAGTGACCACAAATTTGGAAAATCCTATTTAGACAAAAAAAAAATTCAAAGTGTCTCATTTTTCTAATTCTCTCTAATTTTTTTTTGGGTGTGCCGAGACGCACTTAGGCGAAAAATCTAACATAATAAAGCAATGTCGTGTTTTTTCACTTTATTATGTTTCAATACCATTGCTTTTGAAATGGTATTGTTTTAGTTCACCAGACGATGCTTTTGATTGTCGTGATAAATTGATTGGGTTTACCACCTCACTTCGAGATTCCAGCTTCAAATTTTGATTTCTTTGCGTTCGTGAATACAGAACTGATCATGTATGCTGATCAAAACGTATACTTTTACTTTTGTAGTTGTACTTTTCTTGCTTTCAGAAACGATTCTCTATTCAGAGTCATATGTGTGTAATAGACATCTGATCATGACTGCTTTGTAATATAATTTGACGAGCAGAGCGCAATCCTCCAATCGATGAAGTCATCAAAACCGGTGTTGTCCCACGTTTTGTGGAGTTTCTTAGAAGGCAAGACCATACACAACTGCAGGTATGTCTTATAAGTCCTACATGAAACCTTAAAGACTCAAAGAATAGTTTGGTGGCTTACTTTAAAATTTGCTTGTTTGTGTTATGATCTTTGTTCTAAAACTCATAGATCTCTTTGTAACTCTCTCAATAAAACAGTAAATAGATGATAGAAGATGCGATTGAATCGAAATCTGAAAAGGAATACAAGCAGAAAATCTTTAACAGCCTATTGAGTATCTCTCGATCACTCTCAATCTCTCTAAAGAGACCCTAAGGTCTCTCTCAAAAAAAGCATGCCCCTCCCAAGATGACAAACGTTCTCTATTTATTGTAAAAGCTAACGGCAGAGACTCTTGAAGATGTGGAGTCTTCACTCATGGTTGCCAGCTCAGCTCATTCTTCCTCTTTACTAAACTCGGTCAACAACGCCTTTGACCTGTTCTGCATTTTCGACTCCAACTCTTGCTCACCATCCTCTTCTTCTACTTTGTACGAACAAACCTCTCCGGGATATAACAATACCCCCCGCCTTTGAAAACAAGCTTGTCCTCAAGCTTTTGGAAAGATAAGGATCAACTGATGCGGCCAAAAAGCATTTAGATAAAACGAACTCTGTTTGGAACTGTGTAACACTGTGCTTTGCTGAGGTACTGCATATCCTTCTCCCTCCAACGATGCCATACCGAATAGCCGGATTGCAAAAACACACACCAACCTGTCCAATATACGATGAAAACCATCTTGACCTCTCGACATAGTTGCCACTGATAAGCTTCATGTCCCGTACTCTGCCAAGATTTCAAAGGTCTAATGGTGTTGCCTCTGGTATTTCTAGTGTCCTTGTGAATGATGATGTCTCTCCTAGCCAACGCAGAAACTTTACCCTTTTCACTCGCCACAACCGATGAGCCTCGACAGAAGAGAAAAGTACAATAAGAACTGACTTTGAGTGAGTCAAATTTGTTTGTCATGATGCCGGAATTCGTTGCACTTAACTGCACATGATAGACGTTGTGTACATTGTTAGCTACTCCAACTATACCAAGCACATAACCTTCTTGTATCATGAATTTGTTTTTGTATTTGAACATCCACGTCTTTGGAAGTTTCCTCGTAATCTCTCTATAAAGTGCCTAAATTAGATCCAGGGTTCGGTCCACGTTACATTCCTTGAACCAGTCATCGAAGGCACTGAGATCTTCTCTACCCTAGAATCCGAGTTCCAGAAGCTTGTAAATGACCAGAAAAATGTGAATCCTTGATTGAGCCGCCTTATATAACACGAGTTCCGGTTAAAAAATTGATCAAAAACTACAACTTTCTCTGATTTTAAGTTTATGAGCAGTAATTTAGATGCAAAAGATGTAATTTTACTTGTTTAATCTTTGAAGAGCTTGCTTGCATCAACCAGATGCATTCTATGTTGAAGAAAACACAATTTCCTCGAAAGGGTTCTTATGAACTAATTTTTATTATATATAAAACTCATCTTCTATTTTCATCCATTTGCAAATAGAGATCGCTTGCATCAAGTTTTATACTTGTGGATTCACTGGAAACAATAGGAGTTGTCATGGTTCATGGCTCCTATGGAGAAATATAAAAAATCCTCTTCTCAGCTCCCGGTGTCTCACTCCATTCTCCTTTCAGTTCACGAAATGTTCTACATTTATTCGAGTCATTTACTTATTCTCACTTTAGTAAATTGAAGTTAGCCATTTTGTGGACTGATATACTATGCTACATGATGGTGTGTAAGTATGACTTCTTGACTTCTGTAACTTTTGTGGTTTTAAGTGTATAGCAAGAAGGTAAGAAAACAAAAATTCTATATGAAAAAAATAAAGCTTTTAACGTGTTTTAATTTTACCGCTTATAGTCGGAGTAGACAAAATCCGAGTATTAAAAAATGATCCCAGAGAGGAGATACCGGACCGTACCGGAATTGGAGTAAAATGATCCCAGAGAGGAGATACCGCACCGTACCGGAATTAGAGTAAAAGTCAAACGGATCCTAAATTTTTAGAATCGATAAACCAAAACTAAACTGGAACCAAATCAAAAACCGATATCTGAATTCTAATTTTTTATCAAACTTTATTAGTTATATTCAAATTTAAAATTATATAAGTATCAAAAAAATTATAATTCTGACTGAAATATTAATTATTGTTATATCAAAATAACTTAAATATCCGAGATTTTTTAGCGGTAAGTGTTAAGTTCAACCAAATTTCATTAAAACTAAACTAGTGTTTTATTTTTATACAAATATTTCAAATGTTATTTGTCTTTTCCTGATGATTTGGATATTCGAATCGAATCCGAACCAGACCGAAATTCTAAAATACCTGAATGATTCATACACTGCTAGAACCGAAAAACCGAGAACGAAAGAACCGATGCAAAACCAAACTGAATATCCGAACTTCCAAAGCAAAGTTACAACTATTACATGAATGTTTGTACCTTGCCCCCGTCCAAATCACACATTTAAACTTTAACTTTTATTCCTTTATCGGCATACTTAGAAATATCTACTATCTTGCTGCAGAAAATACACGTGTCTCACACTCATTGAGTCCATCCTTAAGATAATCATTTGCCCTAAAGTCATTGAGTCCATCCTTAAGATAATCCTTTGCCCAAAAGTCATTGTTTTGGTGATAAGAAGAGAAACTAGCAGAAGCCATGCATAAAATGAACACAAAAAACTGAAAGATCTCAAAGATAGCACGCACTAGAAGCAAGACCTTCTATTACAAGTTATTAGCTTCACATTCTTGAAGATCACTCTTAAACTGAGTTTGTTACATATAGTTTCAACAATATTCGATTTTTGACTTGAGTTTGCGAAAACAAACCATGTCTGTGCAAGGCACGGACCAACACCTAGTTTACCTTGAAAACTGGATAAGATTTCGTGTGATACAAAAAAAAAATTAAATCTAAAATTTTAAATTCTAAAACTAAAATCAAAATAACTATAATTTGTATAAATTTAAAATGTACAATCATGAACTATAACTAATATCATTTAATTTAATAAAAAAAATTAATATCATGCAAAACAATATTTTTAACTAAATATTTTAATTACGTTTGCCTCTTTGATAGGCGATTTTTAAAGCGATAAAATTTTCTTCTTCTTCTCTGATTTCTCCTCGCCGCTCACGGCGGTTGAGTTACATTTTCCGACGTGGCTGACGATTTCTCAGACACGATCTGGTCCTGTATCCACGATGCCTCTCTTACATCGTGATGTAATCGGTTTTACGAAAACTTCTTGTGACTATAAACTTCGTTTAGGTCTCATTTGGGGCTTTCTTCAACCTCTCTTCTCTCTCTCAATTACCACCGATTTGCCTCTCCTATCTCAAAATCCAGACATGGTAAACAACTTACGCAGACAAATCGAGGGTCTTGAACTTGGTATTGACGACAAACCCGTTGTCTTACCGGTGGAAGCCGTCATGCAAGCAGCCGGCGAGAACCGGTTTGTCATCATTGGTCGGTCACTCATGCCTCGCCGCCAGAACATAAGGACGATCATTGCTCATTTGCCGCGTCTATGGGGCTTGGCGGGGATCGTCTATGGTCGGATACTTGATGGTCGTTGGTTTCAATTTATCTTCCCATCGGAAGAAGCAATGAACGCCGTAATCCGTCGTGGCCCATGGTCTTTCGCGGACAGAATGTTAATCATGGAACGATGGTCTCCATTGATGAACCCGCTCGAGATGAACTTCATACCCTTTTGGGTACAGGTGCGGGGTATCCCGCTACAATTTCTCAACCGCGAAGTGGTGTCGTTGATAGGAAGAGCCATCGGCCAACTGCTACAAGTGGACTATGATCCAATCATAGTCATTCGGGTTGAATTCTTAAGGGTCCTTACCATTTGGGATGTACGACAACCGCTCCGATTCCGAAGATACTTCCAATTCTTACCTGACATCAACACGCTCTTGCACTTGTCTTATGAAAGGCTTCAGTGTTTGTACCGATTGTGGGATGATAACGCACGATACAAGTGCTTGCCTCTTGCCAAACGGACCACCGGTGCCGGATGTGCTTGACGATGATGATGCAGACAATCATAACGCGAATGGGTTTGGTGGAGTACAATTTCTTCCAGCCATACCCGCTGGTCTGAATGGATTCGGTCCGGTGATTCCTGTGGCTAATGGTGTTAATATCGAGCACCACCATGTTGCGGCTCTGCCGTTGGATGTAATTTCGTTGGCCATAATGCCAGCCGCACCTCCCGTGGAGGCTCAAGGACCAGTGATAATCTTCCAGCCAAGCAGTCCGACCAGCTCCGAACGCACCCTCTCTATGCTTGATGACGAAGACATGGCGGAGGCTGTTGAGTCTCGTAAAAGGAAGTTTCATGAGGGTGAGTCCTCTAAAGGTCAACGTAGGAGGAAGACGCTTGAACCGAGTGAAGGAAGTGGTACGAACAACGATGATGATAATGACGAAGGCACGGTGGGCCCAAAACCACCACGTTCATCATGAGTACGACCGTTTGGAGCTGTCAAGGCCTTGGCATATACTTGACAGTTCGACGCCTTAAGGAGATACATCGCAAATATCTCACGGACATTATATGCCTACTTGAAACCAAACGAAACGATGACTACATACGAGATCTTTGTTGTGATATCGGCTACGATTTCTCTTTTACAGTTCCACCTTTAGGTCTTAGTGGAGGCATCACATTGTTTTGGAAGAAATTTGTTGTTGATATCTGCCTCCAATTACTAAAACACACCGCTTCTACTACAACAATAGCTCGTTTCCTAATGACTCCTTCAGTGATGAAGTCATACAAAGTTGGAATAGCCCTCAACTACGGCAACTACAAAGTTGGAAATTGAGAATGCACGAACAACCATTGCTCATTGGAAGAAGATTCACAAATCTAATGCCGCTAAACATATTCTTTTGTTAAAGAAATGTTTAGATCGAGCTTATTCAAGCTGGAATACATCTACATTGGTTCATCAAATTATTAGGTTTGAACTCAATCAGGCCTACTGGGATGAGGAACACTATTGGAAAATGAAGAGTAGAAACCAATGGCTTCGCCTAGGTGATCGCAATATACGATTCTTCTATGCTAACATCAAAACTCGTACGACTAGGAATAAAATTATGGCTACTGAGGATGATCATGGGCGAATTTACCGAGGTGATAAAGAGATCGGTCTCGCGGCTGAAAATTACTTCTCTACCTTATTTACTAGTAACAGAGAAGCATCAGCTACATTAGAGAACGTGTTTGAGGGTTTCCACCAACGAGTATCTGACTCCATGAATACCAAACTCACTACTATGGTAACCGAGGATGAAATTCGTCATGCAATATTCTCCATAGGAGCAACCAAAGTTCCAGGTCCGGATGGGTTTACAGTTGCCTTTTTCCAACAATTCTGGCTAGATATTAAAGGTGATATCATATCTGAGGTAACCAATTTCTTTCGCACTGGAATTATGGTGGAGAAACGTAACCATACCAATCTCTGCTTATTACCAAAAAAGGATCTTCCTTTGAAAATGTCTGATTTCCGGCCTATTGCGCTATGCAATGTAAGCTACAAAATCATCTCCAAAATTCTTGTCAACCGACTTAAGGAACACCTACCGCTCCTTATTTCACCAAATCAAGCGACTTTCATACCGGGAAGGAACATTCTCGACAATGTCATTATAGCTCATGAGGTCTTACATTCCTTAAAATCGAGGATGCGATGGTCAAAGTCCTACATGGCCATTAAGACAGACATCACCATGGCTTATGACCGCTTGGAATGGTCATTCCTCCGGCGTACCATGGAGGCTATGGGGTTTGCCCAGACATGGATTACTTGGATCATGACATGTGTATAATCACCTATTTTCTCGGTTTTAATCAATGGTTCACCTAAAGGAGCTATCATCCCTAGGCGTGGTCTCCGTCAAGGAGATCCTCTTTCACCTTACCTCTTTATCCTATGTGTCGAGATACTTACATATATGTTTCAGACCATGGCAACAAAAAAGAAAATAAAGGGCATAAAACTCAGCAATCAATGACCAACCTTATATAATCTGATGTTTGCGGATGATGCACTATTTTTCTGCCACACCCACCCCCGATCATGTAAAGTCATTATGCAGACACTAAGCATCTACGAGAAGCTTTCAGGTCAGTCTGTCAATTTAAATAAATCTGCTATAACATTCGGTTCCAGAATTTCGAATGACGTAAAGACACGATTGTGACACATCATGAACATCTATAATGATGGAGGTACTGGTACATATCTTGGACTACCAGAATAAGTAGGGCGTAAGAAGAAGGATATCTTCAAATTCATAGTTGAAAAAGTCCAACACCAGACGAGTAACTGGACGAACAAATTTCTTTCAGAAGCTGGTAAAGAAATCATCATCAAAACCGTAGCGCTAGCTTTACCACTCTACACCATGAACTGCTTTAAATTACCGAAGGGCATTTGTGAGGATATTGAAGCTTCTTTAGCGACCTATTGGTGGAACAAAGATAAAGACACCAAGGGCATGCACTGGTTCTCCTGGGATCGACTGAGCCAGTCAAAGCAGGATAGTGGCTTGAGATTCAAGAACATAGAGAATTTTAATAATGCTCTTTTAGGTAAACAGATTTGGCGAATACTTCATAATCTGGAATCACTTGTATCTCGAACTCTTAAGGGACGATAGTATCCAGATACTCACATCAATGGCGGCAAGATTAGGTTCCAAACCTTCATTCATTTGGCGTTTACTCTTGGAAGGACGAGTGCTGGTTAAGAAAGGTATGCGAACAGTCATTGGAAATGGGGATACCAAAAATATATGGGAGGATAATTGGTTGCCGCAATTACCTCCGCGTCCTCCTCGTCGAATCATTGAGCCTCTCACTAGGGTTTCCTCAATGAGTGAACTGATGTCTCTTGAGCACTCATCTTGGGATCAAAATAAACTCATCGCTAACATTGTAGCGGAGGATGTTGAGATTATTAACACCATTCACCTGAGCTGGTTTTCAACGACAGATTTCATTGGTTGGGCTTACACCCCGCAAGGAATATATACGGACAAATCAGCTTTCCGGCTTGCAGAACAATTGAATCATAATGTTGTAGTTCCAATCCCGAGAAGAAGAGAGATCAAAGACTCCATTTGGAAATTAAAAACAGCTCTGAAACTCAAACACTTTCTTTGGAAAGCACTCTCACAAGCCCTACCGGTCGGCTCAATTTTAAGACAAAGACGGATCATAGCTGATATTGTTTGTAAGAGATGCTACCAACATGAAGAAACTCTCAATCATTTTTTCTTCACGTGTAATCATGTCCAGACTATCTAACGCGACATCTAAGCTATAGATCCTATCCTACTGAACATTTCTGCATCTTTTGAGGATAAGGTGGCGGTAATCATAAATAATCACTCCAACTCTCATATGTCTGAGATAACAAAACATTTATCTTTAGAATATTTGGAAGAGTAGGAACAAACTTGTATATCAGAGGAAAACAAGCGGCTGGAATCAAGATGTAACACTTATAATTCGGGATGTTGAAGAATTTTTACAGGTAGCAAATGACGTCACCACTTCGAACCTCTTTGTATGTCGATCTCCCACCACATGGAAAAAACCCTCCATGAGTTTTGTTAAATGTAATTTTGACGCATGTTATCGGGAACATAGTCATTCTCTCGCGGGATGGATTATAAGAAATTCGCATGGATGCTATGTCGGATCAGATCATGCCCAAAGACGTACCTGTGATGACGTGATTCATGCAAAACTTCAAGCATTACTGATAGCTATCCAACACATGTAAATCAAAGGATTTCACCACGTAATTTTCGAAAAAGATAACAAAGCGGTTATCAAACTCGTGAAGGGAGAAAAATACAACTTCAATCATTATAATTTCATTTGTAATTTCTCATACGTGGATACCTAAAAAGTCCAATCGAATAACAGACTGTTTATGCAAACTTAAATTTCTTTTAAACACATGTTTTAAATCTTATTCTTATATTCCTCCATGTATCAGAACATATTGGTTTCAGACCAACCTTAAGCTAATAGAAAAACATTTCGAAAAGAAAAAAGAACTAAATATCTTAATTTTATCATATTTATATATATGAACTATAACTTGTATAAATTTAAAATGTACAATCATAAAGCATGACTAATATCATTTAATTTAATAAAAAATTTAATATCACGTAAAACAAATGTTTTTAATTAAATATTTTAATTTTATCATATTTATATATAATAATTAATATATAAATTTTAATAGAAATAAAATATTTAATATTTAATAAAAATATAAAATTTATTAATTTGTGTAAAATAGAAATTTTCGTATTGAAAATATTAAATTTATTTATATATATGAAATAAAAATTTGTTTACACGAAATTTTGAATACTCTAACACAAATCAATGAGATAATTTTGAATACTCGACACAAATCAATAATCGAGTGATATGTTAATTATACGTGTTGAAATCATCTGAAATATAATTCGACGTCTAAAAGTCAAATTTTTGGAAGGGTCCAGTTTTCTAGACAAAGAAGTCTAATTTTTGGAAGGTGATTTTATGGTCCTCGCTTCAATCTGCAAAAGACCAGGGTTTGAAAAGTTGGGTTTTTGTTGGAGATGAAACCATTCTGAAATAAGGAGTTATTTGTTGTTGTTCATAACTAACAAGAGATTTACAGAGACAGTATAGATATTATATATTATTACGCTAAAGCATGCACTAAAAAGAGCAACTCACATACTCCAAAACCTAACTAGCTACAGCTGAGCTTTGCAGGTTGACCAACACAATAGTCTTGTCTTTAGTTGGTTGTTTTGTGAAACCTCCACGTAAAGACATAATCTTTGGAATCGCACACAAGTTTGATCACATCGCAGAAGGCGTGAACACATTCCTCCTTGCCGTCTCTTCCCCACTCTATCCTAACCCAGCAAGAAAACCCATTGTTCTCCGGGACTTTGGTTCCGCAGAAATGGATCATCACTTCCCCACATATCCTCTTCCCTCTCACCATTGAATCCAACCACGAGCACTCAGGTTGTCCCATCATTTCCTTGTACGCCGAGTTCACGAGCCTGACCCTGTTGTTGGAGTCGGAGATCACAGTGGGCAAGTCATCGGATTCCACTTCTTCCTCAACCTCTTTTGGTGACTTCTTGCTGAGGTGAGATGGTGGAGATGGGTTTCTAAGTGGGTTTATGCAAGCCACGTTGATCCTTGAGCAAACCGGCCTTATAGGCTGAGGAGCTATGACTCCGCTTGTGGTGGTCGTGATGGGTCCTTGTAGTTGCTTCAAGAAATCTCTCTCTTGTATAACTTCTGCCGTCTGGTTCAGATCAATGACACCCGTTGCTTTCACCTCCGGTTCCATGCATTGGGAAGGAGGAGGAGGAGAACATTGAAGCAGAGGAAGAGTCACCAAAGTAGAAGAGCCACCATTATTCTCCAAGGAGTACCCAACTTGTGTAAGCTGGTTAGGTAAACCATGAGGGAAAGCTTGAAACGACAGCGTTTTAATAGGACCAAAAACACGTTGTGTAGAACGACTAGTATTAGTGGTGGTGGTGGTAGAAGAACATGACTTGGGTCTCTTCATGGCAAGAGGAGACGTAGGACCCATACCGCCTCGGCCTCGCTTACGGGTTCTCGTAGGCCGAGCTTGAAGCTGTGGCCAGAGGTTACGGAGGTAAGGAGATTGGCTGATCTTGTGAGACATAGAGGAAGAAGAAGTGTCATCATCGTTTACTTGAGGTGTCCCTGGCTTAGGAGCAATAGGTCTATACTTAGACAAGATCTCAGCTGTCTTTAGAGTTGTGGTCGAGTGATGAGGATTGAGGATCTTTATCATTGCGTGTATAGAACAAAAAAAAACAGAAGTCCAAGAAGAAGAAGGATGTTGAGAGATCAAGGAGAAGAGTGTGAAGAGGTAAAGGAAGGATAATAAGGAAGAGTGAAGAGAAGGCCAATAAGAGAGAGGCGAATATTAAGGAAAGAAGAAAGGTGGACATATGGAGAGAAAAGGATGGGTACGTGTAAGAGAGTGTTGGGGATAGGGACACGTGTGAGAGAATGTGTTAATAATGTGTGCCGTTTTTGAACAAAGATTATAGTATATGTATATGTGGTTCGGTTCACCAATCACACAAGATCTCACCGCAACGCGTGTTGTTGCTGGACGTCATGCGTGCAAACACCTATCTCTCGTTTTTTTTGGACTACATGCAATGCATATTCGAGGAGGTTTTTGTGTGAACTTTGAAAATTAGAAAATAACGTCTTTGGTTCTTCGAGATACTTAAAGGGATGACGTGTGTGAGAGTGATTGGTGGTTGGAAGAGGAACACGAGGCAGTTGCAGCGTCTGTCTTGCTCCATGCAACGGTGGGAGAGAATGAGAGACACGTGTGGTTTTTTTAGTTGACGTCTGGTGGCTTCTTTTCTCGTACGTGTCTTAATTTTCTCATGCTTTCTTTCTTTCTTTCTTAAAATCCACTCTGTCTTTGCCGTTTAACTTCCTCTAATTGGCTGCCACACACTCTTCTCTCTCTTATTCTCAATTTAGAAAATATATATGTATCTCACAAAATATGTTTTACCCACAAAAGAAAAAACGTTACAAAAGTGTATACGTTTCGTATGCAATGTATATCATCTTTTTCTGTCAACAAATTCATGTCGAATTTAGAGCCCAATATAGAACCAAATGTTTTGTATATGATGTAAATTATCTTTTTCTAAAGAAATGTACAACCGGTAACTAGATATTATTATACTTTTGCTCAGTTCAAAAATAGCAAATGAAAATTATGATTCATGTACAAAACACTCATCATAAAAGAAAATTAATTACAATGGTAAGGACCAGTCTAAGATAAAAGCCTAATCGAAAATATATATTAATTGTCATCTATAAATATATTACTTAAAATTTCAAAAAATATTAATTGCTTATACATTCTAAGATATGTTAAATATTTCTAAATAACATTATGAAAAATCGTCTCTAGTACCCTCATATCTAAAATGGAAATCTCAAATTTTCCTCTTTTAATTGATTTATTTTAAAATCAAAATAGGGGTAAATTATATAAAAATTTATAGAAGTCATGATATTTACAAAACATATATTATTGGTTTCGCACTAAATCGGTTTTGAAATATCTATACTATAGTATATATGAAAATTATCTTATTTTTGTACAAATGCACATGTGTAAATTAGGGCTAGACATTCGTGATGCTATTCAGGTTCATATTTTGTTCAGATCCCGGGCTCCAATCTTATAGTATCCATTATAGTTTTTGAAAAGTTCGGCTCTATCGGGCCGAGTCGAATTTTATAAAACTATTAACACTTGGATAAATCCGATATTTTTTCGGGTTCGACTATTTACAAATTCGGGTTTGATTTTTCTTCATATCTCTCTAATTTTTCGGATATTTTGAGTTTTAATCAAATACTTCGAGTTGTTTTCTGATTTTTCGGTTATTTCAGGATTTGGATTCAGGATTTTCGTATAAACAAAAGAAAGTATATGAATATAAAGGTATAAGGATAAGAATGTATTTATATCTGTGTAGAAAAGTACGAGGCAACTTTATACTACTTCAATTTTCGGATTCGGTTCAAATAAAACCGGAAACTCGAAAATACTTGATCATGTAACTCGTTTAGATTTTCTCGCATGTTTTTTTTCTGGTTTGGTTTAGAGTAAAGATTTTATTGTAAAAAATGTAAAGAGTTAATCTCCTTCTTATGAAATTACAAATACCATATTTTTTTAAAAAAATAGTATCCATAAAATATTATTAATTCACATAAACAAAATTTTTTTATGATAAAATTTAAAATAATACAAAAAAATAAAATTATGTTTGTTAAATATTCAATATTTTCAATTAAACTTAATTTTATCACATAAATATTTTTCGAATCAAAAAATTTGAAAATAATAATAATATGTAAAAAATAGTATAAAAAATAATATATAATTAGACGTATGTATAATAAAAATATATCCGCGCACTGCTTGAGATCAACTCTAGTAATTTTATTGAAATAGAAAAACAACAACATTATTTACAGTTTGATATTACCACTTTTAGATTTTTATATTAATAATGTCGCCTAAAAACTTGATTATTCAATCCATTAATTCAATTAGTTAGTTAATTAGTAAATTTTTATACACCTTTTAAAAAATAATATTTTTAAAATTAAGTTCACAAATTAACAAAGTTTTGATATATATATATATATATATATATATATATATATTCATTGTCTCTAAAATCGAACCAGTAACCGCACTGAATAATTTTTTGGGTCGTGGATCGATGTGTCCGACCGACTTTAACCAGGTTTAATGATTTTTTACAATAAAATTATAATTGAGAAATAATTTCTTATTTTAAAATAATATGATATTTAAAAATAAATATAATCTTAAATATTAAACAAAATACTTATATTATAATATTTTAAAAATTAAAAGTCTCAAAAATTGTAATAATTTATAATAAAAATTTTGAAAATTGAATTCAGTTCGAATCTAACTCAACGATTCATTGGTTTCAGATTTTTTATCGATTTAATTCGGTCTTTTAAACAGTCTAATTTGTTTTAGGTTTATTTTCGATCCAATCCTGCTATATTTCCGGATTGCGGTCGACGCGGTCCAATTTGAATAACATTGAGTATCACTCATAACAAAAAATTAAATAATAACTATAAGTAAACTAAAATTATGACAACTTTTAATATAAGAAGTTATTATGCATTTGTAAAATTCTTTATATGAGTTTCACAATATAAAATCTGACAACGATAATACAAGTGAATTGACTTTATAATCGTATCATTGTTTAATCCATGACATAAATATATGGTAACAGAAACTAATTTTTATTTTTACATCGACTATCCATATCGTTAAGACGTTTTAGTAATGAAAGTATTTGTTCTTTAATAATAAAATTCATATCATCTTTAAGTCTCATTTTTGTATTAGATTATACTTAAAAAATGAATTCCGCACTTTAAAAGTGTGGTATAAAATCTAATTAATAATTACTTTTGGATATTATTCGAATTCATCCAATAGAAAATATTGTTGTTTACAAGAAAATAAAAGCTCAAGCTAAAATGTAGGAGTGGACGTTCAAATATTCGTATAGAATTTGGATCATGTATTTTGGGTTTAGGATAGCTCGGGTATAGGATTTTAGGACCTATTCCGGTAATTTAATAATTAGGTTCGGGTTTCGGCTCAGTTCCAAAATTTTTGGTTCGGTTCAGGTCTGATTCGGGTCCTAAAATGGTACTTGGAACTGAACTTTTTACTCAAAAGTATCTGAAATAAAATTTGGATTCAATTTAAATTGATTACTTTTCATCTGTATTCCGAAATAACCTGAAAATACTTGAAATATCCGTAAAAATTAGTAATAATGTGGGAAAAAATGCCGATTAAATCCACAACTTTCAAAATTTGGCAAAAAAACACCAACTTTCGCTTAAGTCATTTAAATCCCCAAGTTTTCAAAATTTTCCATTTAAAATATGAACTTTCTTTGACCAAACAAAAATGGTCCCAACCTAAGTCAACCGTTAACCCTCTGTTAATAGCTGTTTAACGCTCGAACGACGTTGTTTTGTCTTAAGAAAATCGTCTAATCATAGAAAAAAACGGTGTCGTTTTGTCTTAACTTAAAAACACAAATCCTTAATTTCACAAAATCGCGATATGTGAATCTTCTTCCTTCTTCTTCCATCTTCTTCCTTTTGTGAAACTAATCGATCTCTACCTTCTTCTTCTCACCTTCTTCATGATCTGTGAATCTTCTTCTCTCTGTATTATTAATGTTGCTTTTTCTTTCTTATACGAGCTCAGCGCCAACTCCTCTAACTTCTTCTCTTTGTATGTGGTGTAGGGTTGTGAATCATGGTAAGAGCATATTCTGAACGTGGCTTCCCGTCCAAATGTATGTGTGGTATGATGCTGGAGGATTTCGTCTCAAGGACACAAAACAATCTCGGTCATCCTTTCTTTAAATGTGAAAGTAGAAGAGATGTAATTGTTTCTTATTCAATGCATTTTACAAATCGAAACACTTATTAACACTATGTTTCTTCTCTAGAAACACTTGTTCAAATGGGTGGAAGATGCGGCATATGAAGAAGTTCAAAATGCTTTACCCAAGTTGAGAAGCGTTGAAAGCGAATTAAACATCATGAGATCAAAAGTTAAAGAGATGAAGCTGCTCGTTGAAACTTTGAATGAAGTGATATTATCATATTTTCTCGTTTTAAGAGTAGACTTTGGAAGCATTTTCATATGATTAAGTGTTGCATTTAGTGTTTTTAGGATTAGTTTCTTAGTCATTCGAGTGTTTCGAGTCTAGAGTCCTTAGGATTTGCACATTCCTCTCTTATTACACTTTTTCAGGTCGCTTTGAATCAATAACGGGAAAACAAACGCAAATGAACCAAGCCTCGAATCTTGAAACGAAGAAGTGCCACTTTCAGAGGAGTACCAAGCACAATACCGACCCACACACTCCTTCCGTAGGTCGGTACATCTCTACCGACCCGTGTATACCGAGCCACACATGTCGGTACGTCCAACAGAGAATCCATAGCCTTCATACCGACCACCATACCGACCCACACGTCTCTTGCGCAGGTCAGTACACTCATACCGACGTGTGCATACTGAGTCATGCCCCAGTCANACCATACCGAGCTGCGCAGTCCGGTACACGCCACAGAGAATTCCGTCTCCTCATACCGATCAACATATCGATCTACGCACTCCTTGCACAGGTCGGTACTGCCTCCGAAAGAAGAAAAA
>OVAN01010359.1:0-15851 GCA_900406275.1 Anastatica hierochuntica | reverse complement strand
GCCCCATAAACAAGGCTGATCCAGATGGCTTCGCCAAAACGATTTTTAACTAACTCAGACTCATACTCATAGACATTCCTATTTGAAACGATGTTTTTTTTTCCTAGACAACTAGCAACCACAGGCCTTTGGACTTGGTGTCAACTTCCCCCTCTCGGGTAGGATTAACTCCTAGTTTGCACATCATCGGATCCAACCCATGACTAACAGAGTATCCACAGAACCTGAGCCAACCTTGACCAGTGACCGGACCATAATTACATTCCCTCCCGAAAGACCGGTATGTCCGGAGCCAGGGCTTTCTTTTAACACCCGCCAGCCTTTGCTTACATAGCTCAACTGACAGACCGTCCCGCGCAGTCTGTTGCCTGACTCACCTAACGGGGGACAGTAGTCGTCTCCTGCTCCAAGCAAACCGGCCCCGCCGAGAGAGACGACCTCCGAATACCGCCGCAACGGTCTACACTAGTGAAAAGGGGAAGGCACCCACACGCTTCAAGATCCTACAGTGGGCTCCGCGCCCACTACAGGAGACCAGCCATTTTATTCTACTCCTAAAGTCATTTCGCGTAATTCTCAAGCAATGCTAAATTAGACCTATTCACTTTTAGGACTTAGGTTCTCACAGACTCTATCCTAGGCTCGACTTAGCGACCCACAAGCAATCGCACTTAGTCGTATAAGACTTTATAACATAACAACACATAATACATACACTTATTCGTGCCGAGACTTATAGCTCGACATTGGCCGATACTCTAACCCTAGCCTAACAAAATTAGACAGATAACGAGGGAAACGGGGACGAGAACTCCTCACCTTGGCCTAAATGTCTGATAACTGTCGTGGTTGACGACTTCTACTCCCATCGCCGGGAGTTCTGCAGAATCCTAAGTAGCGTCCTGATTTCCCCGGCATGACCCTTCGCCAACCTCCTTCTCACTTGAACCAACACCTCCCCCTTGATTACCCCAACCAGCTCCTCCCTAGGAAGAGGATGCACCCTGAAAGGAAAACCGGTTAGTCCTCAAAACCGGAAATCCTGCCTAAAAAGGAAATTTGCTATTTATAGAAACCTGCTATAAATAATAGCTGCCATAAAAGGAAACTTCCTAAAAAGGAAAGTTACTAAAAATGGAAACATGCCATTTCAGGAAAGTTCGAAAAATAGAAAGTTCCAAGAGCCAGGAACTTTCCGAAGTAAAAGACTCCGGAACTGCGTCTTCCGGGTTCCGGTCTCCTTCACTAGCACCGGTTCTCGAAGACTCTGCCTGGTGGACAGTCTCTCGCCATGTGTCCGGATTCACCGCACTTTAAGCAAGCGCCTTTTTCGCGGCTTTGAGCGAGTCATCCGCCTCTACCGGTTCTTCTGTGGACCACTTCCGGGAACTTTCCGCTTTGGCTTCCCAACATTGATGCATGGTAGCTCCGTAAAATATTGCAACTCCATCCTCCGGTTTGGCTAATCAAGTTTGATTCTCTGATTCGGTTAATGCCCCGGTTTGGTTCACTCTCCCAGTTCGATCCATGGTTCTGGCTCAGTTCGCTTCCCCGGTTTTCTCCTCGGTCCGGTTTACTCCATCGGTTTTCTCCGGTTTGATTTCGGGCCTGGGTCCCACGACTTCCTTCTCCTCCAAGCCACCCGAAACCCTAAACTCCCCACCTTGCTTGCTCCGCAAGTCTCCACCGCCGCCTAGGGTTTTTTCAAAACTCGAGCCTTCCTTTCCCTTCCCCGCTCCGTTCATGCTGCCACCACCACCGACCAACAACCCCGGAGACTCCACTCTTCCGCCGGAGCCTCCGATCACCGCCATGACGCCCCCGGAACCCATGATCACGGTGTTCTCCGCACCACAACTCACGGACCGCGGCTTCTCTCCTGCAATGATCACCGTTTTGCCTCCCTCGGACGGCGTTTCACCTTCTCAGAGCCCCGCGACTTCTCCTCCCGCACCGCTAACTTTCCCCGACGCCTCATCGCCGTGGATCCGACGCTCCTTCTCCTCGGTTCCGCTCCCCATCGACGCCACCATGGTTCTTTGGCGTTTCCGACCCTTATCCGTCGTCGCATCACTCTCCTCTCCGCCTTTCCTGACCTCCTCCTCCTCCCCGACATGACTCTCCTCCTCTCCTCCTCGGTTCGCTTCACCGCCCCTTGCGATCTCCACTCCAACGTCGACTCCTCTCCTTCCCCGACGCTTCACACGGCCGCACTCCCACACCATGACCACGGCGTCCCCTCCCTTTCTCTCTCTGCCTCCTAACTTCGCCTCCGTCGTCGCCATCTCTTCATCTTCCTCCATTCTTTAGTTTTGGTCTACGGTCTCGACAAAAACAATAGGAATGAGAGAGAGAGAGAGAGAGACGTGAGCGAGGGTTTTGGGAGAGATGTGGTGGGCGGTTCGGGTGGGTCTAAGGGTCGGGTCCGGGTCATGGACCGGGTTTGGGTTAGCTTTTAGGTTTTGGGCCCTTGATGGGCCGGGTATTACAATTCTCCCCTCCTTACAGAGAATTCGTCCCCAATTCTGGGAGTTTGTAATTTCTGGAAAAATTTTCCGACGAACACTTCATCTATACACGAGTCTTGTCGAGTGTATCAGTTTCCGAGATTTCCAGTCCGACGAGGTTTAGAATGGGCAGAGAGAGAAAAGAACGAAGGGGTTCGAATTTCAATAATTGCGGAAAAAGACGCACCAAGGAAATAACTTAAGAATGAAAGGATAAATAAAAATAGATGAAAGAATTTAAAAGAATGGCAAAAGTCTAAGAGAAAGAGAAACACGCATTAGACTAACAATGAGTAGCTACTCCTANNNNCCCCCCCCCCCCCAAGGCGCCCATCCTCCTCCGGATCGGAGCTGGAGTCTGACTCTGCAAGCATCTGGCGACGGTGAGGTGGGTAAGGCACCCAGATCGGCAGTAACGCAAGTCGTGGTCCATACCCAAGACGGTGGGCCTTCATCCGAGGCGCATAATGATACTTGGCTCTGGGGTAGACGTCGGGAAACCTGCAAGAGCGAACGCCAGGGTTAGAAGCTCCATTACTGACGAGGTTGGTGATTTGAAAATTTTGTTCTCGGAATAAATATTTTTTACTAAACAAGTTTTTATTTTGGAAAAAGTATGACCCTCCGGGTCAGAACCGGAGCTACCTTTAACCTAGGCTATGATACCACTTGTAACGACCACAACCCGAGGGTACCGGGTTACTCCAACTGGTACCGCCAAAACCGGAGCAAACTTCACCAACCGGTCAACAAATTCGCTTCTAATATTTACCTGCAGAAACATCAAAAGGAAAAACGAAGGAAAGAGACGGGTGAGTGACTTTTCAAAAAAGCCACTCAGTGAGGACGGACCCGGCTCCGCCTCACCCGCTACCCGCCTAACCCCGAAAGACTAGAACTAAACCACAACCCCTAAAGAAGGCATAGAAGACACCTAGTGTGTCGCGCAAGCAAACTACCAAACAAGGTGGCTACTGCTACCATCTGTCACAACCCCGCCCCATAAACAAGGCTGATCCAGATGGCTTTGCCAAAACAATTTTTATCTGACTCAGACTCTTACTCATAGACATTCCTATTTGAAACGACGTTTTTTTTCCTAGACAACTAGCAACCACATGCGTTTGGACTTGGTGTTAATTTCCCCCTCTCGGCCAGGATTAAATCCTAGTTTGCACATCATCGGATCCAACCCATGACTAACAGAGTATCCACAAAACCTGAGCCAACCGTGACCAGTGACCGGACCACAATTACATTCCCTCTCGAAAGACTGATATGTCCGGAGCCAGGGCTTTCTTTTAACACCCGCCAGCCATTGCTTACATAGCTCAACTGACGGACCGTCCCGCGCAGTCTGTTGCCTGACTCACCTAACGGCGGACAGTAGTCGTCTCCTGCTCCAAGAAAACCGGCCCCGCCGAGAGAGACGACCTCCGAACACCGTCGCAACGGTCTACACCAGTGAAAAGGGGAAGGCACCCACACGCTTCAAGATCCTACAGTGGGCTCCGCGCCCACTACAGCAGACCAGCCATTTTATTCTACTCCTAAAGTCATTTCGCGTAATTCTCAAGCAATGCCCAATTAGACCTATTCCCTTTTAGGACTTAGGTTCTCACAGACTCTATCCTAGGCTCGACTTAGCGGCCCACAAGCAATCGCACTTAGTCGTATAAGACTTTATAACATAACCACACATAATACATACACTTATTCGTGCCGCGACTTATAGCTCGACACTGGCCGATACTCTAACCCTAGCCTAAAAAAATTAGACAGATAACGAGGGAAACGGGGACGAGAACTCCTCACACTGGCCTAAATGTCTGATAGCTGTCGTGGTTGACGACTTCTACTCCCATCGCCGGGACTTCTGCAGAATCCTCAGTAGCGTCCTGATTTCCCCGGCTTGACCCTTCGCCAACCTCCTTCTCACCTGAACCAACACCTCCCCCTTGATTACCCCAACTAGCTCCTCCCTCGGAAGAGGATGAACCTTGAAAGGAATATCGGTTAGTCCTCTAAACCGGAAATCCTGCCTAAAAAGGAAACTTGCTATTTATAGAAACCTGCTATAAATAGTAGCTGCTCTAAAAGGAAACTTCCTAAAAAGGAAAGTTACTAAAAATGGAAACCTGCCATCTCAGGAAAGTTCCAAAAATGGAAAGTTCCAAGAGCAAGGAACTTACCGAAGTGGAAGACTCCAGAACTACGTCTTCGGGGTTCCGGTCTCCTTCACCAGCAACGATTCCCGAAGACTCTGCCTGGTGGACACTCTCTCGCCATGTGTTCGGATTCACCGTACTTGAAGCAAACGCCTTTTTCGCGGCTTTGAGCGACTCATCCGCCTCTACCGGTTCTTTTCTGGACTGCTTCCGGGAACCTTTCGCTTTGGCTTCCCAACATTGATGCATGGTAGCTCCGCAGAATATTGCAACTCCATCCTCCGGTTTGGCTAATTCGGTTTGATTCTCTGATCTGGTTAATGCCCCGGTTTGGTTCACTCCCCCGGTTCGATCCATGGTTCCGGTTCGGTTCGCTTCCCTGGTTTTCTCCTCGGTCCGGTTTACTCCATCAGTTTTCTCCGGTATTATTTCGGGCGTGGGTCCCACGGCTTCCTTCTCCTCCATGCCACTCGAAACCCTAAACTCCCCACCTTGCTTGCTCCGCAAGTCTCTGCCGCCGCCTAGGGTTTTTCCAAAACTCGAGCCGTCCTTTCCCTTTCCGGCTCCGTTCACGCCGCCACCACCACCGACGAACAACCCCGGAGACTCCACTCTTCCGTCGGAGCCTCTGATCACCGCCATGATGCCCCCGAAACCCATGATCACAGTGTTCTCCGCACCACCACTCACGGACCGCGACTTCTCTCCCATGATCATCACCGTTTCGCCTCCCTCCGACGGCGTTTCACCTTCTCAGAGCCCCGCGGCTTCTCCTCCCGCACCACTAACTCTCCCCGACGCCTCATTGTCGTGGATCCGACGCTCCACCTCCTCGGTTCCGCTCCCCATCGACGCCACCACGGTTCTTTGGCGTTTCTAACCCTTCTATGTCGTCACATCACTCTCCTCTCCGCCTTTCCCGGCCTCCTCCTCCTCCTCGACGTCACTCTCCTCCTTTCCTCCTCGGTTCGCTTCACCGCCCCTTGCGATCTTCACTCCAACGTCGACTCCTCTCCTTCCCCGATGCTTCACACGGCCGCATTCCCTCGCCATGACCACAACATCGCCTCCCTTTCTCTCTCCACCTCATAACATCGCCTCCGTCATTTCCATCTCTTCACCTTCCTCCTTTCTTTAGTTTTGGTCTAGGGTCTCGACAAAAACAATAGGAATGAGGAAGAGAGAGACGTGAGCGAGGGTTTTGGGAGAGATGTGGTGGGCGGTTTGAGTGGGCTAAGGGTCGGGTCCGGGTCATGGACCGGGTTTGGTTAGCTTTTAGGTTTTGGGCCCTTGAAGGACCGGGTATTACAATTCTCCCCTCCTTACAGAGAATTCGTCCCGAATTCTGGGAGTTTGTAATTTTTGGAAAAAATTTCCGACAAACAGTTCTTCCGTACACGAGTCCTGTCGAGTGTATCGGTTTCTGAGATTTCCAGTCCGACGAGGTTTAGAATGGGCAGAGAGAGAAAAGAACGAAGTGGTTCGAATTTTAATAATGGCGTAAAAAGACGCACCAAGGAAATAACTTGAGAATGAAAGGATAAATAAAAATAGATGAAAGAATTTAAACGAATGGCAAAAGTCTAAGAGAAAGAGAAACACGCATTAGACTAACAATGAGTAGCTACTCCTACGATCCTAGTCTAGCTAACCCCCCCCCAAGGCGCCCATCCTACTGCTGGTTGCTAATTGGATTCGGGATCGGGACTGGAATCAGAGCTCGCAGGTGGGCCGTCGGGAACGTCGATGACTTTCGGCTCTTCCTCGAAAAATCCTCCAAGGTCGTCGGCGAGCTCTTCGTCGGAGTCGTCTACTAGCTCCTCTTCGAAGAAAAAGTCAAGCATTTGGTCTAGGTCGTCTCCTTGCTCCGGTTCTTCCTCAGGTTGAACCCCATCGTCAATATCCTGATCTCCATCATACCCCTTCTCCTGTCCCTCCAAAGGTTCTGGGCCTCCGCCCTCCACTGGGTTTCCTAGCACTTCCCCCTGGTCCCCCAGATCCTCCTCCAGATCGTAGCTAGAGTCTGACTCTGCAAGCATCTGGCGACGGTGAGGTGGGTAAGGCACCAAGATCGGCGGTAACGCAAGTCGTGGTCCATACCCAAGACGGTGGGCCTTCATCCGAGGCGCATACATCTAGGGTAGACGTCGAGAAACCTGCAAGAGCGAACGCCGAGGTTAGAAGCTCGATTACTGACGAGGTTGGTGATTTGAAAATTTTTTTCGCGGAAGAAATAATTTTTACTAAACAAGTTTTTATTTTGGAAAAACTATGACCCTCCGGGTCAGAACCGGAGCGGCCTTTAACCTAGACTATGATACCACTTGTAACGACCGCGACCCGAGGGTACCGGGTTGCTCCAACTGGTACCGCCAAAACCGGAGCAAACTTCACCAACCAGACAACAAATTCGCTTCTAATTTTTACCTGCAGAAACACCAAAAGGAAAAATGAAGGAAAGAGAGGGGTGAGTGACTTTTCAAACAAGCCACTCAGTGAGGACGGACCCGACTTCGCCTCACCCGCTATCCGCCTAACCCCGGAAGACTAGAACTAGACCACAACCACTAAAGAAGGCATAGAAGACACCTAGTGTGTCGCGCAAGCAAACTACCACACAAGGTGGCTACTGCTTCCATATGTCACAACCCCACCCCATAAACATGGCTGATCTAGATGGCTTCGCCTAAACGATTTTTAACTGACTCAGACTCACACTCATAGACATTTCTATTTGAAACGACGTTTTTTTTTCCTAGACAACTAGAAACCACAGGCCTTTGGACTTGGTGTTAATTTCCCCCTCTCGGCAAGGATTTAATCCTAGTTTGCACATCATCGGATCCAACCCATGGTTCCGGTTCGGTTCACTTCCCCGGTTTTCTCCTCTGTCTAGTTTACTCCATTTGTTTTCTCCGGTTTGATTTCGGGCGTGGGTCCCACGACTTCCTTCTCCTCCAAGCCACCCAAATCCCTAAACTCCCCACTTTGCTTGCTCCGTAAGTCTCCACCGCCACCTAGGGTTTTTCCGAAACTCGAGCCGTCCTTTCCCTTCCCGGCTCCGTTCACGCCGCCACCACCACCGACCAACAACCCCAGAGACTCCACTCTTCCGCCAGAGCCTCCGATCACCACCATGACGCCCCCGGAACCTCCGATCACCGCCATGACGCCCCCGGAACCAATGATCACGGTGTTCTCCGCAACACCACTCAAGAACCGCGGCTTCTCTCCCGCTATCATCACCATTTTGCCTCCCTCCGATGGCGTTTCACCTTCACCGAGCCCTGCTGCTTCTCCTCCCGCACCGCTAACTCTCCCAGACGCCTCATAGCCGTGGATCCGACGCTCCACTTCCTCGGTTCCGCTCCCCATCGACGCCACCACGGTTCTTTGGTGTTTCCGACCCTTCTCCGTCATCGCATCACTCTCCTCTCCGCCTTTCCCGGCCTCCTCCTCCTCACCAATGTCACTCTCCTCCTCTCCTCCTCGGTTTGCTTCACTGCTCCTTGCGATCTCCACTCCAACGTCGACTCCTCTCCTTCCCCGACGCTTCACACGGCCACACTCCCTCGCCATGACCATGGCGTCGCCTCCCTTTCTCTCTTCGCCTCCTAACGTCGCCTCCGTCGTCGCCATCTCTTCACCTTCCTCCTTTCTTTAGTTTTGGTCTAGGGTCTCGATAAAACAATAGAATTGAGGGAGAGAGAGACGTGAGCGAGGGTTTTGCGAGAGATGTGGTCGGCGGTTCGGGTGGGTCTAAGGGTTGGGTCCGGGTCATGCACCGAGTTTGGGTTAACTTTTAGGTTTTGGACCCTTGAAGGGTCAGGTATTACATTAATATTTTGGTCGGTCGAACCGGAACCGTTTTGAGTTTGGAAAAAAACGTGTCGATATCCTATTGGGTGTTATGTTCTAGAAGGATACATAAAGAGACGGTGTGGGCTTCACACACGCTTATACCACGTTGTAAATGGATCTTCGAATTTCAATTATAAACTTCTCTTGAACCATTGCTCACGAAAGAGAAATTTCATATTGTTGTTTTTAACCTTTTTGTATTTATATGCTCATGAGAATGTATATATGTTGACTTTTGTTGAGGTTCAATGAGGTATGCTTAGGTAGTTAGGGATCATGGTTATCGATATATCCTCTCTCTCCGGCAATTTTGCATAATGTTTTACATCCGACGCTGTTTTGATCTGTTAAACACCTCATCGTCACCATAAAATTAGCCCTCTCACACCGACCTCATTCTTCACAATAGAGATTTTCATGGTAAAGAGGTCACACCAAATTTAATTAACATAGAGTGACATATACATGAATTCAAATCTTGCAAGGTCAACGCTTAGAGTTTGGATTGGCTTGGGAGGCTATGAAAGGGACACTAGGAATAATATTCTAACAATTTCTGATTTTATGTGGTTAAAGATTTGAAACGCAAATGAGGTGGATACTTGAATCCCCATGCTTTCAAACCTTTCAACATTATTTGAGTTTTTTTAGTCTTTACTTAAGGACAAGTGAAGGTTCAAGTCTAGGGTAATTGATATATTGCATTTCTATCGGTTTTTATTACGGTTTTTACTTAGAAATTATGGTTTTTATTATGTACATTAGTCTTTTTGGATTCTTCTTTGATACTTTTAAGAGTTTTATGTGTTTGGGTGTCATTCGAAGAAAAGATGGAGTTTTGCAAGTTTTTTAGGAGGTTCGTGATGAAGAAAGAAAGATTGATCGACCCTTCAAGAGTCGAAGAAGTAGAATTTGTGTGGAACTTGAAATTCAATCGATCCTTCGGTGGACTCCAAATATGAAATTTTCTTTTGTCTGCATAATTTTCCTTTTACATTAGGAAAAATCTCAATAACATTATATCAACACAAATAGGTCATGATTTTAAGTTTCTTATGCTAATTTTTAGTTTTAAAGCATAATTTGGGCTTGTATTCCTGAGGGAGACAAATCTATACCCATACTTCGGTTTGGAGAATATAATTATGACCCTATTACTCTTGTTTTATCAATTACAATATACTTTCCTTTGAATCATCTTGTGATTGGTCTTTTGTTATGAGTGAATAGTTCATTAATTGGATTCAGGGTTTCTCACAAAGGGATTTCATGATTTGTTCATATTAGGTTGCTATATACAGAGATATATCTTGTGGACCTTCATCTATCACCATGTTTAATGCTAAGATTAGACTCGCGGCCTAGTTCACGATCTATGGTCATTTAACACACCAAAAGTTTTTGTTTAAATATTTGAACAATTTAGTAGATGAGTGAAGTAATATTAACCAACGAAAGTTGATGTTATTTCGCCTTGTGAATATATCAAACTTGAATTTAGTGCATATTTAGAACTTGAAATTCAATTGAACTTAGTCTTTCAGATACTATAAAATAGGGAGTTAGCTTATGGAAGTATGTTTATTCTATATTAGTGATTTGAGTTCAAGACGGTTCTTAATACTTTTCTCTTATCAATTTATCTTAATCAACAATGAAATTATTTCCCTAAGAATTCTCTGTGCCTAATATCTTCTTATATCATTTACGACTCGTTTTCTTTGTTTTGTTTGCTTCCAATTGCTTGTTAGACTTAGTTAGTTTCAAAAACAATTCATATTATTCGCCTTAAACCGTAATTTGGCTTTAGACCCAACGTGTGATCTTTGGACCTTGTGGATTTGATCCCTCATATACTATTATGTACTTTATTGTGCACTTGCAGTTAGTCTATCAGGTTAAGACTCGAGCTATCAACAATCCTACATCAACAAATCTTGAAATCCCTTAGTTAGAACCCTAGACCCAACAATGGAACTACTCACTCATGGCAATCAAATAATCACAAGGTGAAATTGAAAGAGATATAATATAAATTGATTGAAAGTTAAAGAGAGGATTCATAATTCTTCTCTACAAGAAGTGCAAGTAGAAATCATCTCTCTCAAGATTACAAAACTTAATGTTTGCATAAAGATCTTAAAATAGCATAAAAACCTTAAAATACGAGTCTTATTTGTTCTTATATGTATCATAGTCTAAACAAGTATTTTCTGCATGTTCGAATGTGATTTGGAAAATCAATATGCATCGTGACATGGAACGATGGATCGATGGGAAAGGATCGGCCGACACTTCCATTTTTTCAAAAATCGCATTCTTGAAATCGATAGGGATCGGTTGTGGAAAGTAAGGGAAGCATAGAGAGATGAGGTATAATTTAAAAAAAAGGTTGTTGAAGCGAGTGTGATTGGGTATCACACATCAGATAATGGTCAGTCCTATGTTGGAAATGGGTATGTTTGCTAGGGGATAAGGATCTCAGGGAACATATCTTGCAACACTCACATCAGTCGCAATTTTCAATATATTTGGGAAATAATAAGATGTATCAGGATTTAAAAAGGTATTATCATTGGAGTAAAATGAAAATGGACGACGCTAGCTATATAGTTTGATGCACGATTTTTCTAATGGTAAAAAAAAGTATGGAACACTAAGAGGATATTTTATAGAGTTTACCAATGCTAGAGTGGAAGTGAGATGTGATTACTATGGATTTTTCTCGGATTTACAAAGATTTACATGTGATAAGGATGTCTTATGGGTTATCTTAGATGTTGGGGTCAAAAATGGTTACGACGAAATCGATGCCTAAAAAGCATAACGAAAACGTTGTCGCTCTTTCGGGAACCAAAATCGTAAGAGGATTATCAATTCCGAGACTCTTGCCATCTAGTCGATTTCCTCTCAACCAAACGTCGAAGCTCCGCATCTAGCCAACCATACGTAATCGCTTTACAAAGTTTAGTCACTCGCGAGCTACTAAATTGGAGAATATCAGCATCAACACCCGAAACTTCTGGATAACTCCCAAGAGATCTCGATAGGCAAGGTACGCAGCGATAACATGTCACCGTAAACGTCGGATAACTACGTCGCTCCAGAATCACGAACAACACGAACAATGGCAAGTCTAGTCACCCTCTAGGCGACTAGACTTTCCAAGAGTCTAGTTGCCCAATGGACGACTAGACCTGGCGACTAGACTCCTGGAAAGCCTAGTCGCCCAACGGGCGACTAAACTTGTTAGACCTGGCGACTAGACTCCTGGAAAGTCTAGTCGCCTAACGGGCGACTAAACTTGTTACGAGTCTAGTCGCCCGTTGGGCGACTAGAAACAGAAAACGTCTAGTCGCCCACAGTTGACTAGACCCCGTTCTTTCGATAATCTTCTCCTTCGAATCTTGTTTCGATTGTCTCTTGTTTCGTCTTGATTGGAGTTTCCGTTAAAGTTTCGCGATAATAATCATAAACACTTGTTCTTTTCGTAAGAACTTCATATTGATCGTATAAAACAATAACAGTTAACTCAAACACTAACATTATCTTAACTATACGATCGATCTTATCATTTAACGAAACGTCAACGCGTAATCGTACGAAAAAGGATTTCTCCAAAAGAAATCGTCAAAATCACTTCGTCGCAAAACGGCCTAGGATGGCCTAAAACGCGGTAGAAGTCCACTTACGATTCTGGAACGAGAATTAGCCCAACTGCGTTAATGATTTATCCGAGTTCCGCAAAAGATAAATGGAAAACACGATAAAGGTAAAGCCGGGAGATTAAAATGGAAAAATCGTGAAGATAAGGAATATTCTCGAAAAAGGAATATTTCCGCGGAAGGATATACTCATATCTAAGGCAAAAAAGGAAACCGGATAAATCTACGAAAGAATATATAAGGGAGGTTAAGGAGAAGAACGGGACACACAAAAATTTCCTCACAACTCACACTTAGAGCAATTAGGTTTATTTTCGTTTTTGTTAGCGAGCTGCGTCTCTACTAGGTTTACAAGTCTTACGCTGTTAGAATTAGGATACTCCCCGACAGCTCTCGCTCCCAAGACTTATCACCTGTTGTAACACTCAACGCAGATTCGGAATAAGATCTCGATTGCTTAACTCTAATTTTTGATTTCTCTTTTACTTTTACTTCATCGTCTGTTTTCTTCGTACTTTTGATCTGTCGTTGTTTGGTTTAGAAGAAATTCGAGACCTCAAGGAAACTTAGGGTTTCCTGGCTTTCCTTCGAATACGAAAATCGACAATGCGAATATCGGTTCCCACAGTTTGGCGCTAGAAGCAGGGCGCCTATTCACTCAAGGTACGGATCAATCTAACTCGCAGCTGCAAAACACTAGACCGGATATGACTACAGACGAGCAAAAAAATCAACCAGCTCGTGATGGCGACAGTGCCAATAATAACACTGAAAACACTCTGGCAATGAACATCACCATGGTCAACGGTAACGCAAACATCGCGGCGTTTGAAGAGATCAAAAAGATGTTCTCGACTCTCAAAAAGAAGTTGGCCGAACAAGACAAACTAACTAGCTCTCTCGCTAAACAGGTTGAAACCTTAACCGAGAGGACTAGAACTATCCTTCCGCGCGGACCTACTAGACTGCGCAGAAGAAGACTGGACTTCACCACTCCGCTCGGCTTACTCCAGAACACGCAAAAAAAACCATTAGAACAAAACCCCGATGTAATGACCCCTGTCACGACATGGAAATACGTGGAAGACCCTCCAAATCTCGGGAAGGAAACAGAGTAAAACGAAGTCGAGTGAATCGAGTTGGACTTCAGCGATCAATCTGATTCCACGGATGAAGACGCTGACATACACCCAAGAAGGCTCAAGGGTTGCGCAACGCGAAAAGACTCTCAGCTCAACGAAATCATGACAGAAGAAGAAGAAAATATCTTCTAGGTAGAGCAAGAGAAATAGGCCGAAGAGCAAGCCAGAGCCATTCGCAGGACACGTTAACCGTCTCCAAAAAAGACCAACGATGATTTCGATGAGATTCGCGATCTCCGTGACTACATCGCGAAAACAATGGCACAGGTTAAAGCGGTAAAATCGCAAATCCACCACGCAACCAGTGTTGTACCATAGATCGATAGGCTCGTCGAAGAGACTCGAAATACTCCATTCAGTGCTCTAATAACCAACACACCAAAGTCTCGGATCTCGGGAAGGTGAAAATCCTAATGTATGACGGAACCTCCGATCCGAAACCTCACCTGCAAACTTTCCAGATCGCGATGGCGACATCCAAGCTCAAGGAAGGCAAGAAAGACGTTGGTTTCTACCACCTTTTCGTCTAACATCTCCAAGGGGCAAACCTCGAATGGTTCTCCCGTCTAAAACGAAACTCCATCGAAAGTTTCTGTCAACTCTCCTCGGAATTTCTTAAACAATACTCCATGTTTATGGACAGAGAAACTTTCGACGTTGATCTATGGAGCCTGTCTCAAAGAGAAGATGAATCTCTCTGAGATTTCATGAAGAAATTCAAGATAGTAATGTCGAGGGTCAGCGGGATCAGTGACAAGGTGGCAGTAGATGCGCTCAGAAAAATCCTCTGGTACAAGTCGAAGTTCAGGAAGTGGATAGCTCTTGTGAAACTATGCACTTCATAAGGCTATGAACTTCATCATCATCGAAGAGGAGATGAAAGTTCTATCGCAAAAAACACAAACCCGCCAAGGCATCCTCGAAAGACTTAACCTCTAAACAGAAAGCGAAAAAGAAGATCCCTCGTAAGGACAAATATGTCCATCATGAGGGAGAAGACGTGGACGTCAGGGAACCCCTGGACGCGAAACATGTCGTACAACGAGAACACCTTCTACGAGTTTCACCAAACAAAAGGTTACTCCACTGCGAACTGCAAGGTTCTCAGAGTAAGGCTAACGGAAAACTTCTCGCGGGGGAAATTTCAAACATAACCAGCGTAAAAGACCTCATATGCAATACAGACCGCCAACCTAGAACCGATAAGGCACCCAAGGAGATGCCATGTCTCAAGGAACTCAAGCGGATGGAAAACGCGGAAGGAGACCCGATAACAAAGGAAATGACTCCTATCACCGCAGAGTGAATATGATCATTGGAGGGTCACAATAGTTTCATGACACCGTCTCATCGATAAAAGCATATCACCGAGAGGCCGAGTCAAGTGCAAACTGGCATGCGCCACTCGACACCGCAAGCAACACCGCAAATGACACCATCACTTTCGAGGAATACGAAACTGTCTGAATCGACAAACCCCAGAATGATCCTCTCGTGATCGGCCTTGTCATAAAAGATCTGGAAGTCGCCAGGATCCTCATCAACACAGGAACTACCGTCGATATCATATTTCGCGATACCTTCAACAAGATGAACATCGACTTATCCGAGCTCACACCCGCACCGAAACCACTCACGGGTTTCTCAGGAGTGAAGTCAATGTTTCTCGGATCGATCAAGCTTCCGGTTAAGTCAAAGGAGATAACAAAAATTATCGATTTTGCGGTTGTCGACCATCTTGCCATCTATAATGTGATCATGGGAACACCATAGATAAACTCCATGAAGGCATTCCCATCGACCTACCACTTGGGCATTATATTCCCGATTCCCTACCGAATCGCCACAATCTAGGGATGCAAAAAAGTCACGACTCTGCTTCCTAGCCGAGCATAAGCTAAGACAAGTCGCAATGACGCCCATGGCCAAACCCAAACGAATGAAGACAACTCGGCTGTTAACCGAAGAAACTTTGGAAAAAGACGTGCCAAAATCGTCAACTCAGGAAACGACTCAGTTCGAAGGAAACAAGCAAACTTCTAAGCCTAACATTCCTGAAAAAGCAATGCCCTCGACACCAGATGAAATCGTCGATCCAACTATAGTCATCGAGACTGAAACGGCCGACGAACCTTGCCAAACGAGTAATTACTCACAGCCACAAACTAAAAGACGAGACGACTATATCCTTGAAAGAGGTACGTAGGCATCTCTTCACAAGAGGAGTTAAGTTGTCCCCCTATCTAAAAAGGGGGGAGTGGGTGTACGTTGATAGCTCAGGTTTTCACCCGATATAACACTGCAAGCGTACAGATGTACGTTGTAGTGGCTCGGGATCGAATCCACAGAGACCGAAGAGTAGCACGAAGAGTTAAGATCAAATAGCAGGCTAAGGCTAAAAAGATGTCTTTAAGATTGATGCAATTTTCGAAAATAAGAAAGCAAATAAAACGCAGTAGGCAAACGAGGTTGTAAACAATTCAGAAAAGTGTTGGGCATCGGGTATTC